>MDKI01098116.1:0-47930 GCA_005239505.1 Nicotiana paniculata | reverse complement strand
AGTTGATAGTTAATCACAAGTCCCTGTAGGTACGATATCTGGACTTAAAATCCTATATTACTTCTCGACCACGTACTTGCGTGTGCATTGGGAAATCAACCAACAGTACATGATTTGTTTTATACACCATTGCACTAGTGCTAAAATGCCCGTTTTAGATCGATGGATTTGAATAGAAGTTAAAAGTACTAGTTTTTCATGGTACATGAAGGTAAAAAATCCAGCATGCCTAGATCCAAAATTATTGGGTCATCTTTGTAAATTTAAAAAAAAAAATATTATGCTAACAAAAAAAGTTATTTAAAATATATTATAAACCATTGATTAATTATTTCCGAAAGTTTTCAAAAAGGATTCTAACTTTGGAAAAAAGTTTTAATGTCGTTGCAGTGATACTCCAAAGACACCTTCAACTATTGTAAATTTAGCAGATCCGTGTTAAAATAGAATAGGAATCAGAATTTAGTCGTTCCTAATACAGTACCTAACATTGAGTAGAAAATCAAAATATCCAATATTTTCATTAGAGTTGTGTTCTCCATGTTTTTTAAAATGTTGTTATGTATTTTTATTATATATGTATTAAGAAAATTATTAATATATTTTTAAAAAATATATTATATTTTATAGTTCAAATGAGAAAAAAATTTAATATGAACTTTTTTTATTTGAATTTGAATTCGTAAATACTCCAAAAAAATATTTGATTCTGATATGAATAACACATTTAATTATCTTCTCATGATAGATTTTTCTTTTAAAATATTCAAGTCTTGCTTTTTCTAAATTAATGTACGCATGTACAAAACCTTGAGCTTTTTTAAATTTCATCGATGGATATGAAAGGTTGAACTGAATAATTGACGCATTCTTATCTATTGAATGGAAAAGAGGTAATCAAGTAAGATAAAATTAAGAAAAGGGTTCATATGTCCCATGTAATTCAAAATGATTCGATTTCTAAATTTTTTCAATACAATCTTAGATAAAGAAGAAAGCGTAGACGTAATTGATACATTTATCAAAATAATAGACGTAGAGTTGCTTTATCCCTCTACTTTCTTAAAATGATCCAGTTGTAATGTCAACAAACAAAAAGCAATGAATGGACACTCAAAGCACTATTTGTAAATATGTGTGATTCCATCTTTAGCCAAAAAAAAAAATAATAATAATAAAATAAAATAAAATAATATATATATATATGATCCTGTCTGCAAGAGAAAGAAGCAAATAAAGTAGAGTTATAAGTCATATGGTTACAATTATCATCGAACATTCATATTCTAGGGTTGTTTATGTTATGAAAGATTTTCTAAGCTTCATTAGAGTTGCCTTGTAATTTTTGTTGCACAGGAAGAAGATTGTGATATATTAGAAAGATAGCTAAAGAACAAATTATCAAAAGTTAACAATCCATCGCTCGTGTACTCATACTAACTAATAGATGTTTCTATCTAATTGTAATTTGTTTCAAATTAATACATATACAGTTCAAAACTAAAGCATAAACAACAACTGGATAGACAAAATTATTGAAAAATCTGGAAAATTTCTATAATCTGCTATATTCTATGGAGAATCTGTACACATTCCCCAAATTCCTTATATAAGGAATTACCAATACTAATTTAGGGGGAATTTATGTTTGTCCGTAAAACGATATAGTTGAATTTGTTACGTGGTTTATAGACAAGTGAACTGATTTCACCCAAAAATGATAAATAGACAAGATTAAAAGTAAGACTTAGCGATTAAAATTGAAGAAGGTGACAAGTCTGGCTCCGAGAACAGCGTCTCTGAGGACAGAAATGAGAACAAAATACAAGAGCAAATAAAGTTATGTTAATTGAGAGTGAAAGTAGAATACATCACAAGTTTTTCCAAGAATTTTGTGTCCTTAAAATGGTTGCAGAGCCTGCTATTTATAGCTATACCTACGGAATTAAGATCCTACAATCAAGCCTTACTTAAATGATAATAAAAGAGCCATTGATGAATATGTAATGGCATGTCATGAGTGTAAATATTTTCTATAACGGCTGCCCATTTAATGTTAGGGAATATTTTTCATTGAATGCTACTCGATGGGAAATATTCAATCTGCTCTCGTTGACCATACTCCCTACGGGTTCACCCGATGTCCATTGCAGTTGGTGTTTCCGATATTGGTTATTACTTGATTCACCTTTCACCTGCCTTCGGTTCCACGTGTCATAATATCATTTTATAATTTATTATAAACCAATTTTACCCTATGCAGATAGCCCCTCTGCTTTCCGGTGACATATCTTTGTGTCACCGGGAAGTTGGTGAAGACCCCTTTCTTGGCGGGAAATATCTTGAACAATCTCTGACGCTTAAAAGGACGCACGTCTAGTCGCACTTAATACCCCAAATACATGTTGCCCCACGATTCAGCAATATTTTCACTTGTTTCGGAGGTAAGCATGATCACAATATTGTCGTCTATTCTTTAATTATATTCATCTTTTTACCTCTTTCACCTCAAAAATTTTCATAAGTTCATCATCTTCTCTACACTTAACCTCCTCCTGATTAGAAAACTTTCATCTTTTTTGACTTTTTCTAAAAGCTTTACTATCATGTATTCTTCTATTGAATCTTTTAGAAACTCTGGTCTTTTCTTCGGTGGAGGCCCGAAGAGAAACAAAGACAAAGAAGATGATGTTGATTTCGAGCCTCCCACTATAAACCCCATCATACCCAAACTCCTGAGTACCACCAATGACTTCCAGAAGAAGCTTTCATCCGCCTCTCCACGAACTTGGACCATTAGCAAGTATCCCTCCACTATTCGCTCTTTGAGTATTCCTAAAGTGAAGGAGTGAAACTGCACAGACCTTAACATCCTCGCTCAGGATATGATAGAGCGGGTTACCTTCACCAAGAAAGGTTGTCGTATGTTTATATGTATCCCTTCACCTTGGGTCCGTTTTCTCTGGGGATGAGTGCAGGGCTCGACCCCCTGATTTTGGAGATTTGCCACCAGTACCAGGTGTAACGATCAGGCCGATTGTTTTGAGTATTTTAGCCCCGATCCCCTATTTATTTTCTCCTCTATGTTATATTGTGGTTATGTGACTTGTCGGGGTGTTTGGGTTTGGTTTCGGGTGAGTTTCGAAGTGAAATGGGACACATAGTCCATAAGTTGGAGGCTTAAGTGGAAAGAGTTGACTGTAGTTTAATTTTTGTATAGAAGACTCCTGATGGAGTTTTGACGGTTCCAATAGCTCCATTTAGTGATTTTGGACTTAGGAGCGTGTCTAGATGTTGATTTGGAGGTCCGTAGGTCATTTCGGTTTGAATTGGCGAAAGTTAGAAAGTTGAAGGTTTGGAAGGTTGAGAAGTTTTATCGGGAGTTGAATTTACTAATATCGGGTCGGATTCCTATTTCAGAAGTTGGAATAGGTCTGTCATGTCATTTATGACTTGTGTGAAAAATTTGAGGTCAATTGGAGTTGTTTTGGTATAATTCGGGGTTAGTTTTGGAAATCGGATGTTCATAGTTTCAATAGGCTTAAATTGGGTTGCGATTCGTTGAATCAATGTTGTTTAATGTGATTTTTGACCTCGATTAGGCCCTTAATGTGCTTTGAAACTTGTTGGTATGTTCAGACGGGGTCTCGGGGGCCCCGGATGTGATTCAGATTGAGTTCTGAACCAATTTGGACTTGATCATTTTTCTGAAGCATAAGTTATTCTGGTGTCATCGCACCTACGGTGGGAATTGCTCGCAAGTGTGGACTCACTAGTGCGATTGGTGAAGTGCAAAAGCGGAAAGGGGCAGCCTAGGTCTGGGTTCACAGGTGCGGACACCGGGGCGTAGGTGCGCCTCCGCAAGCGCGAACATTTGGGAAGGCCTTGTGCAGGACCATAAGTGTGGTCTAGTATCCGCAAAAGTGGGCTCGCAAATGCGAGCAATTGGTCTGCAGAAGCGGAGTTTCACGGTGTTAGTTGAAAGCGCACCTGCGATGGATTTTTCGCAGGTGCGACAGTAAGCTCGCAAATGTGAAATCGCTAGGCAGAAAAGGGCTTAGGTCAAGGGTTTCATCTCATTTTCATTTTTGGACCTAGAGAGCTCGGTTTGTGGCAATATTTCGAGGTATTTTCAAAGAAATCATTGGGGTAAGAGATACTAACTCGGTTTTAGCTATATTACACGAATTTATTGTTATTTTCATCATTTAATTAGTGATTTGAGTTGAAAAATTTGTAAAAACTTCTTAGACTAAATTTTGGGAATTTATAAGGTGATTTGAAGTCAGATTTTAGTAATTCTTGTATATTTGGACTTATTATCAAATGTGTGTTCGAAATTTGTAATTTTTATCGGGTTCCGAGACACGAGCCTAGGGTTGACTTTTTGAGTTGACTTTTTGTTTCTCTTTAATGATTGTACCTTTATTGTTCGGAATAACTTCCTATAGTTTATATTTATGGTATGAAGTTGTTTTGGCTAGATTGGGGTTGTTCGGAGTTGGATAATCGTGGGAAAGGCTTACTAGTAGATTGAGTTAGCGTGTTTTAAGGTAAATGTCTTTCCTAACTTTGTGTGGGGGATTTTCCTCTTAGGATTGAAGGTTTTTTCTGTTAATTGTGATATGTTGAAGCCGTGTATGCAAGGTGACAAATGTGTACACGGGCTAAATATAGTAATTGACCGGTTCTGGCTATGTAGATTCTTTTCATGTCTTTAATTGAGTTACCATAACATGTTATATTCATCATCTTTTGTTATATGCCTAGTTGAAATTATTGTTTCCATTATTCCTTATTCATTATTTAATTGTTGAGTTCCTTACTTGAAATTATTATTTCTTTGAATAACTTGTTGTTGAAATTGGTATTAAGTTATAAAGGCCGTGATTCACATTAAGGCAAAGTTGTTAAGTTGTGAAATATTATTCTTGTTATATTATTCACTTCTGGTTGTTATTGTTGACACTCTTGTGCATATTGTGGTTGACCAATGGGCTATTTATTGTAGAAACACCATTATTGTTGACTTCTTTAACAAGTTGTGATATCGGCACTTGAGGTGCGATCAGTGACACTTTGTGATATTGATGTGCATGCAGTGGTATAAGGATTGGAGTTGAAATGCACGCAGTGATATAAGGTGGGCTTGATACACGTGTTGCTAGTAGGGGAACTACTTGAATCCACGCGGTGTGATAAGGTCGGCTAAAAACCAGGAAGCTATTTTAGGAAAAATTATTTTCAAAACTAAATGCAAGGCTCCAGCGGTGATATAAGGAAAGATTGTGAATTGTTTTGTGATATTAGACTACGAGACGATACCTCGGTAGTGATTCTTGTTGATACTTTTCTATTATATCACTTGCTGTTTTGGTTGCTTTGTTTCCTTGGCATAGTATTCTTCGCTTTCTTCCATGATGCCTTATTTTCCTTAGTTCAGTGTATCTATTCCTGGCATATCTCTCATTGTTTCATTTCAATCGTTTATCATTGTCACACTGTCGTATACTTGTCCAGTTTTTCTTATTTATTCCAGTAGGGCCTTGACCTGACCTCGTCACTACTCTACCGAGGTTAGGCTTGGTACTTACCGTTGTGGTGTAGTCATGATACACTTTTGCATATTGTTTTGTGCAGATCTAGGTACCTCTTACCAGTCCAGGCGCTAGTGAGTTGAGTTTAGATTCGGAGACTTCAAAGTACACCTGCCCCCGTCTGCATGCCTCGAAGTCACCCTCTATCTAGTCTATATCATTTTCTTTCCCTTTTATAAACACTATTGTAGAGGGATGTTCACTACTTTCTTGTAGAGCTGGTGACTTATATTATCCTGACTTTTTGTGTTCTATTGAGTTACGACGTTTCTTTATATGATAGTTGTTGAGTTATTTGAAGGTTTTTATAAATTCTCAAATAAATTTTGCATGCTAGGCTTACCTAGTCTTAGAGAATAGATTCCATCATGACATCCTACAAAGAGAAATTGGGGTCGTGACAAGTTGGTATCTAAGCTCTAGGTTCACAGGTGTTATGAGTCACAAGCAGGTTTAGTAGATTCTTGCAGATCGGTACGTAGACATTTGTACTTATCTTTGGGAGGCTATGGAACTGTTAGGAAAAGCTTCACTTCTTTGATTCCTTATCCTGTGAATTTGTTGACTTAGAAATTCTAAATCTCTTTCTTTTTATTCTTTCACAGATGGTGAGGATGCACACAGTCGGATCTAATGATACGACACCCGCACCCCCTGCAAGAGCTGAGAGAGGCTGGGTTCGGGACAGAGGCTGAGGATGGGCATGTGGTGCAGCCAGAGCACCTGCTTGAGCTGCAACAAAGGTGCCACTAGTAGATCCAGTTGGGGGGCAGGCACCTAAGATTCCTGTTACTTCCCCTGCACTTCAGTAGACCCTCGCCCATTTTGTATCATGTTTATGCACCGTAGCTAAGACGGGATTGATTCCACTTGCTCCTGCCACATCTTATGCCGGGGGAGGAGCATAGACTCCCGCCGCATGTACCCTAGAGCAGCGAGTCGAGGTTGACCATGTTCCAGAGGTCATACCAATGCAGCTGGTTGTCCTAATTCAGCCTGAGGTTAAGGCAACAACATCTGAGGCTCGAGAGGTACCAGAAGTACCAATCCCTACTTTATGCGGCTTAACTTCAGGGGATGCACATGGTTTTATTGAGGAGTTCCATCGTATCCTCCATACTATGGATATTGTGGAGACGACTAGGGTTGCTTTCACTACCTTCCAACTTAAGAGAGCGTCTTATCAGTGGTGTCGAGCGTTGATAAGTGGGGATTTTGACTGCTTATTAGCGCCTTTTAGCTTTTTTTAGTCCAAAAGTGCTTAATTATGTTCCCGAAAACTGATGGAATGTGCTTAATTGTAGGAATATTGGAAGATGAGCTCTCGAGATGAAATCCAACTCAAGAAGGAGTAATATGAACTCAAGGACAAAAAAGGGCACAAAAGCTCAGAAGTGCGGGCCGCAGAATATCATTTGCGACCGCTGGTTGTGAAGAAATTTCCATCAGAGAATGGTGCAAAGTGCGGTCCACACATTAATTTTGCGGCCGCAGAAGCTGGGCCAGAGAAAAAGTACAAAGAACTTGCATTTCAAGTCTATCAAAAGTACGGAACACACAATTATTGTGCGGTCGCAGAGGAAGAGTTATGCGGCCGCAATTACAATTGGGCAGACCGTAGAAGAGCAAGGTGCAGCTGCACTTACAATGGTGTGGACCGTAGAAAGAGTGCAGTGTAGACGCAGTTCAAAATTATGCGGCCGCAGATTTCCAATCCTGTCAAGCTGAAGAAAAGTGCGCTCCACACATGGAATTGTGCAGCCGCAGAACCTCCGAAAGGGCATTTTTGTCAAAAATTCTAACCCTGTATAAATAGGAGTTTCATTTTTTAGGTCAGTTTTTGACATCAGCTGCTATAGTGGACGGTTTCTTTTACTCTTTTATTAGTTTTTGCTATTTTGAGCTTTTTGAACGTAGAGTTTATCATTTTAATTATCAATATGTGTTTAATTATCATTTCTTGTCATATTTCCTCCATTTCAAGCATGACTAGCTAGATTTTCATTAGAGTTGTGACCCAACCCTTGTGTGTAAACTTAATGGGTGTTTGATTTATTGCTTATTTAAGGTTGGGTGTTTATTATTTAGCCTTGTTATTGCTTTTATTTGAAGAAATAATGGTTGCAAACATTAGTTCATGCCTATTTGACTTGGTCTCTACTTGAGAAAGAGAGACTTAGTCTAGGAAAACATGGCAAACAAGAAAATGGATCAATCGAGAGATTCATAAGCCCAATTAAAGGGTTGAACATAGAGATAGTAAAATCTGAATTGAGCTTTTTATCAACCATTTTTTTCAATACCCATTTGGACTTGAGAAAGACAAATTGCGCAAAATCACTCTCTGACCGAGAGGTATTGAGTGTTGATAGCAATAATACAACCCGACCAATAAAATAAGCTTAAAAGTTTACAACCCATTAGGAAAACAATATTCTAGCTTTATTTATTAAATTCCAATCGTAGTATAGTGTAGATTTTTTAAACAAACCAAATATTGCGTTAGTGAAAATTTAGATATACTAACTCACAACTAAAATATATATTACTAACTCCCATTCATATAGCTCCCAGCGGAATTCCACCCCGACTCTTGTCGGATATTACTATTCAATCGATCGGTTTCATAACCTTAAATAGAGGAGTGAAATTGGGCAAGATCAAGTGTACGAGTTAGGTAGCTCGGCCAAGGCAGCTTCACTCACATGGGCTCAATTTTCAGATATGTTCATGAGAGAGTTTTTTTCCTAGAGCCTTCGGGATGCATGGCGCCCGAAGTTTGAACAGTTGCACCAGGATGCTATGACCGTGTCGGAGCATGGTGTTAGGTTCAACAAGTTGTCCAAACATGTACCAGCCTTAGTCTCCACAGTCAGAGAGAGAGTCCGTCGATTTATCTGGGGGCTCAACCATGGAATTATATTGAGCATGGCTCAAGGGTTGGAGACTGATACCCCATACCAGTAGGTAGTGGAGATCGCTCGGAGATTTGAGGGTATGTAGGATCAGGAGAGAGAGGACAGGGATGCCAAAAGGCCTCGAGATTCTGGCATATATAGTGGCGCACGTGGCCCAGTTGCAGCCCGTCATGGCAGAGGATATACGGGTCGCCTAATTCATTTAGCACTTCCATATTCCAGTGGTATTCCGCCTACTCCCTGGTCTTATGTTTCCCATTATGCACCGCCACTGTCTAGTGCACCTCCGTCATAGGGTGCTTTCAGCGGTGAGTCCAGCCGACCAGGCCCGAGCCAGTTTCTGTAGCCATGTCCTATGAAAGCTTATTTTGAGTGTGGTGATACTCTTCATATGGTAAGGGACTGCCCTAGACTCAGGAGTGGTGCACCTCCATAGACCACTCAAGCTCCACATCTTCCACGAGGTCCTCAGACTTCTCAAGTCGTGGTTACTGCACTAGTTACCACTCCACCTGAATAGCC
The DNA here is from genome assembly GCA_005239505.1 of Nicotiana paniculata. NCBI lineage: Eukaryota > Viridiplantae > Streptophyta > Magnoliopsida > Solanales > Solanaceae > Nicotiana > Nicotiana paniculata. The sequence continues at coordinate 38,893 of MDKI01098116.1, read as the reverse complement.
AGCTAGAAGTAGAGGCCGAGCGGGTAGAGGTCGCCATAGAGGGGGAGGCAAGGTTAGGTGTTATTCTCTGCTGACTAGGACGGAGATGATTGCATCAGACTCATTCATCACAAGTATTTTCCCGGTTTGTATAGGGATGCATCAGTCTTATTTGATCCAGGCTCCAATTATTCCTACGTAACATCCTACTTTACTCCGAATTTGAGTATATCCCGTGATTCCTTGAGTTCTCTTGTCTTTTTGTCCACGCCAGTAGGAGATTCCATTATTGTTGATCGTGTGTATCGGTCATCTTTAGTTGTTCTTTGTGTTTTAAAGACAAAAATTTGACCTATTGTTGCTCAGTATGGTAGATTTTGATGTTATTTTGGGTATGGACTGGTTGCCCTATTATGCTATTCTTAATTATCATGCCAAGACAGTGACGTTGTCTATGCAAGGTTTGTCGCGGTTGGAGTGGAGGGGTACTTTGGATTATGCTCCTAGCAGGGTGGTGTCTTTCCTTAAGGCACCGTGGATGGTTGGGAAGGGGTGTGATTCATATCTAGCCTTTGCAGGGGATGTCAGCGTTGACAATCCTACGGTGGATTCAGTTCTGGTAGTGAGGGACTATCTAGATGTATTTTCAGCGGATCTTCCCGGCATGCCGCCCAATAGGGATATCAATTTTTATATTGATTTGTTGTCGGGCACTCAGCCCATTTCTATTCCACCATATCGTATGGCCCCAGCAAAGTTGAAGGAGTTAAAGGAGCAGTAGAAATAGTCTCTTTATAATGGCTTCATTCAGCCTAGTGTGTCACATTGAGGTTCTCCAGTCTTGTTTGTAAAGAAGAATAATGGTTCTATGCGCATGGGTATAGATTATCATCAGTTGAACAAGGTTACGATGAATAATATGTATTCATTGCCTCACATTGATAACCTATTTGATCAGCTGCAGGGTGCTAGAGTGTTCCCAAATATTGTTTTGCGGTCAAGCTATTATCAGTTGAAAATTCAGGATCTGGATATTCTGAAGACATTCTTCAAGACTCCATATGGTCATCACGAGTTCCTTGTGATGTCATTTGGGCTGACCAATGCCACAACAACATTCAAGCACTTGAATAACATTGTATTCCAGCCCTATCTTGGCTCATTCATCATTGTGTTTATTAACGACATCTTGGTGTACTCCCGGAGCCGGGAGGATCATGAACATCACCTGAGGATCGTGCTTCAGACCTTGAGAGAAAAGAAGTTGTATGCATAATTTTTGATGTGTGAATTCAGGCTTGACTCGGTGGCATATTTAGGCCATGTGGTGTCGAGTGAGGGGATCAAGGTAGATCCAAAGAAGAATAAAACAGTACTGACATCCGGAGTTTTCTTGGTTTGTCAAGGTTTTACTGCCGATTCGTAGAGGATTTCTCATCTATTAATGCACCTATGTCCAGATTGACACATAAGGGTGCTCCGTTCAGATGGACTGATCAGTGTGAAGAGAGCTTTCAAAAGCTCAAGACTGCTTTGACTTCAACCCTAGTGTTGGTGTTTCCCACGAGTTTGGAGTCTAACATTGTGTACTGTGATGTGTCACGTGTTGGCCTCGGCCGGTGTTGATACAAGACGGTAGCATGATTGCCTACGCATCTAGATAGCTGATGGTACATGAGAAGAATTATCTTGTCCACAATCTTGAGCTAGCAGCTATTGTTCATGCCTTGAAGATTTGGCGACACTATTTCTCGGTGTCCCTTGTGAGGTCTATACCGACCACCAAAGTCTACAACATCTGTTCAAATAGAAGGATCTTAACTTGCAGCATGAGAGATGGTTAGAGTTGCTTAAGGGATACGATATAACCATTTTGTGTCATTTCGGGAAAGCCAATGTGTTGGTCGATGCCTTGAGTCGAAAGGCGGAGAGCTTGGGCAATTTAGCATATCTACCGGCAACGGAAAGGCCATTAGAATTGGATGTTCAGGCCTTGTCCAACCAGTTTGTAAGATTGGATGCTTCGGAGCCGAGTCAAGTTTTGGCTTTTGTGGTTTCTCGGTCTTCTCTATATGATTGTATCCGAGAGCTTCAGTACCCCAATCTTCTTGTCCTCAAGGACATGGTTCAGCACGACGATGCCAAGGAGGTTACTCTTGGGGATGATGGTGTGTTTCGAATGCAGGCAGGTTATGTGTGCCAAATGTAGATGGATTGTGTGATTTAATTCTTCAGGAGGCTCATAGTTAGCGATACTCCATTCATTAGGGTGCCACAAATATTTATAGGACTTGAGGTAGCACTATTGGTGGAGAAGGATAAAGCAAGACATAGTGGAGTATGCAGCTTGGTGTCTAAATTGTCAAATGTGACATATGAGAATCAGCGGCTAGGTTGTTTACTTTAGAGGCTTGAGATTCCCAAGTGGAAATGGGAGCGAGTTATTCGTTGTTGGGCTCCCACAGACTTAGAAGAAGTTTGATGCAATATGTGTGATTGTGGATAGGTTGACAAAGCCAGCTCATTTCATTCCAGTGGTGACTACTTATTCTTCAGAGCAGCTGGCTCAGGTCTATATTCGCGAGATTGTCCAACTTCATAGAGTTCTGGTATCCATCATCTCTAACCGAGGTACACACTTTACATTGCGATTCTGGAAGTCTGTACAGCGTGAGTTAGGCACACAGGTTGAGTTGAGTACAATATTCCACCCTCAGACGGACGAACTGTCCGAGCACACTATTGAGATATTGGAGGATATGCTTCGTGCATGTATTATGGAGTTTGGGGGTTCTTGGATCAGTTCTTACTGCTTGCAAATTTTTCCTACAATAACAATTACTAATCGAACATTTAGATGGCTCCGTATGAGGCCTTGTATAGGAGGCGGTGTCAGTCTCCGACGGGTTGGTTTGAGCCTGGTAAGGCTAGGCTATTGGGTGACTTGGTTCAGGAAGCTTTGGAAAAGGTTAAATTTATTCAACATGGGCTTCGTACAACCTAATCTAGATAGAAGAGTTATGTGTATCGGAAGGTTCGTGATGTTATATTCATGGATGGGGAGCGGGTCTTGCTCCGGGTTTTGCCCATGAATGGTGTTATGAGTTTCGGGAAGAAGGGCAAGTTAAATCCTATGTATATCAAACCTTTTGAGATTCTTGAGAGGATTGGAGAGGTGGCCTACAAGCTTGCACGACCACCTAGTCTAGTTGTAGTTCATCCAGTATTCAATGTTTATGTGCGCCGAAAGTATCACAGCGATCCGTCCCATGTGTTAGATTTTATCTCATTCTAATTGGACAAGGATTGGTCTTATGTGGAGGAGTTGATGGCCATTTTAGACAGGCAGGTCCGAAAGTTGAGGTTGAAGAGCATTGCTTCAATGCAAGTTCAGTGAAGGTTCAACCAGTCAAAGAGGCGACTTGGGAGAGCGACCATGATATGCGTAGCTATTATCCTCATGATTTCACCACATCGGGTATGTCTCTATACTCGTCCGAGGACAAACATTGGTTTTAAGATAGGGAGGATGTAACAACCCGACCGGTCATTGTCAGTATTTTAGCCCCGATCCCTTATTTAGTGGCTCCTCTATATCATATTGTGGTTATGTGACTTTCCAGTAGTTGGAATAGGCCTGTGATGTCATTTATGACTTTATGTGGAAAATTTGAGGACAATCGGAGATGTTTTGGTATGATTCAACGTTCGTTTTGGAAATCAGATGTTCAAAGTTTCAATAGGCTTGAATTCGGTTGCGATTTGTTGAATCGATGTTGTTTGATGTGACTTTTGGCCTCGAGTAGGTCCATTATGTGTTTTTGAACTTGTTGGCATATTCAAACAGTGTCCCGGGGGGCCCGGGTGTGATTCAGGTTGAATTTGGAGCCAATTTGGACTTGATCATTTTTGGTGAAGCATTAGCTATTCTGTTGTCATCGCACCTGTGGTGGGAATGGCCACAGGTGCGAACTAGCTAGTGCGAGTGATGAAGCGCAGAAGCGGAAAGGGGAATCCCAGGTCTAGGTTCATAAGTGTGGACACTTGGGTGCAGATCCTCCGCAGGCGCCAACGTTTCTTCCGCAAAAGTGGAATTTGGCAAGGCCTTGTGCAGGACCGCAGGTGCTGTCTAGTCTCCGCAGAAGCGGGCTCGCAAGTGCTAGCCATTGGTCCGCAGAAGTGGAGTTTTGTGGCATTAGTTAGAACCACACCTGCGATGGATTTTCCACAGGTGCGCCGTCGTAGGTGCAACAGTAAGCCCGCAGATGCGAAATCGCTGGGTAAAAAGGGCTTAGATCGAGGGTTTCATCTCATTTTCATTTTTAGACCTAGAGAACTCGATTTGTAGCGATTTTTTGAGGGATTTTCAAGGAAATCATAGGGGTAAGAGATACCGATTCGTTTTGGCAATATTACACGAATTATTTGTTATTTTCATCATTTAATTAGTGATTTGAGTTAGAAATTTGGGGAAAACTTCTCAGAATAAATTTTGAGGGATTTGAAAGGCGATTTCAAGTCGTATTTGAGTAATTCTTGTATGGCTAGACTCGTTATCGAATGGATGTTCAGATTTTGTAATATTTGTCGGGTTCCGAAAAGCGAGCCCGGGGTTGACTTTTTTAGTTGACTTTTTATTTCTCTTTAAACATTGTACCTTTATTGTTCGGAATAGCTTCTTACAGTTTATATTTATGGTATGATATTGTTTTGGATAGATTCAAGTCGTTCGGAGTTGGATAATCGAGGAAAAGGCTTTCGAGTGGATTGAGTTAGCGTGTTTTGAGGTAAGTGTCTTGCCTAACTTTGTGTGTGGGAATTACCCCTTTGGGTTGGCGTTGTTTTGTGTTAATTGTGATATGTGGAAGCCGTGTAAGTGTCTTGCCTAACTTTGTGTGTGGAATTACCCTTTTGGATTGGTATTGTTTTGTGTTAATTGTGATGTGTGGAAGTCGTGTACGCAAGTGGCGAGTGTGTACACAGGCTAAAGGTGGTAATTGAACGGTTCTAGCTATGTAGATTCTGTTATGACCCAAACTACCAAGTCATGATGGTGCCTATCGCGGTATTAGGCAAGCCAACTCACTACCAAAATGACGCAATATTTCATTTCAAAAGTTTACTTTCAAGATATTTTACCATAAATCATTCATAAGAAATTCAAATCAAAGAAAACACGAAAATAAAAGCTCAACATCTTGTGTCACCAGCCATGAGCATCTACAAAATGTGTCCAACAATAATAAGACTAATACAGTCCGTAAATCCACTAAAATAACTATAGGAAGATAGGAAGGAGAAGAGTAGGACTGCGATTGCTGTCACACCTCCTTTTTCCGAGGGGATGGGATAAGGGAGTTTTTTTTTCAATTTAAGTGACATTATCCGAATTTGGGATTATTTAATTTAGTTTTCAGAGTCCCCACTTGAAATTATTTATTTACGGTGTGCCAAGTCACAATTTATTTCAAAATCCCAAATCGAGGAAATTTGACTCTGTCAAAAGTCTGCAACCAGAAAATCAGGTACCAAATTATGTTATTCCCGGAGAAGGTGTTAGGCACTCCCGAATTCCATGGTTCTAGCACAGTCGCTTAATAGTTTATACCTGGCTTATTTTATCTAATTAATCATTCTTGTATATTTATCCTTTACAACTTTTAACTACTTGATTTATCTAAAGGATTACCTTAATGCGAGTTACGCATACGTATACCTGTTTAGTTTGGTGAGTCAAAAATCATGTCACGCGTACGTGTACACAACTCACGATATTTGGTTTATTTAAGAACAATAGTCAAAGTCGCGCGAACTCGTACCTTGAATTTATATGAAAATCAGGATCACGTCACGCGAACATGTACGCAATCACGATAGTAGTTTAAAATCCGTGCCTAATCGTTTATACGAGTGTTTGATTAAGTAGTTTTATTTACTAAGAGTGTTTGACGATTGTCACACGAACATATACCTTGGTTTGTTTTGGTATCACAACTATGTCACGCATGCGTGTACATAATTGTAATAATTAGTTTAATTATGAGTACCTAAAGTCATGCTTATCTCTCTAATCCTATGTCGTATTTCTAGGTGTAAAGGTTCATCAGTAATGTAATACATTTGTTTGTATCAAATAGGGCAGCTTATGTATGAACTACCTATCAGGCCCAGATATTTTAAAAGTTTGAGGTCTGATAAGGACTAAGTCCAAATGGACTCTGGCCAAAGATCATATTTTCCATTATTTGGACTATACTACTGAATCAATTTAAAAAGAATTTGGGCGTTTTTGGGTCTGATTGGACTCTGACCCAGTTAAGCATTCAATCAACTAAGACACATTTGATTCAAAAGGTTTGGGCCTAGTAATGAGTCCGAATGGCTATGGCCTAACGCATATTTGTTTGAATGAATTTGAAATTAAAAATTGTAAAGACATATGTAAATTTTACCAATATTTTATTTATATTTTAAAACAGAAGTAAAAGGGTTTTTGAATAAAACAGATCGAAATTTGGTTAAATTCGGATAAGTTTCCTATAGATTTGCCTAAGTTTTCTATTTAGAGTGTTGAGTTTAAAACTCATTTGTGTTTGGAAATATTAAAGTGATTATCTCTAATCGAAAGAAACTGTATTAAGGTCTGCCATATCAATTGCCTTGTAAACTGCCCAGTTTCATACGCATTTGAGTTACTACATTTAACCATTCAAAAATAATATAGTAAATAGCTAATGTATTAAACGGATCTATGGCATAAGCAAATGTGACAAAAATGAAATTATTACATTTTTTGATTTGGCTAACTGAATAGTAATAATAGAATCTGCTTGTTATTACCTAAACAGATTTTTTGGACTATTTTTTCCTTATTTTACTAACGCATAAGAACATACATATCTCATGAACACAAAAAGTTTTAAACTAATTTTATATTTTCTAACACTTTAACAATACAATTAGTACAACTTAAATTGCTTAAAAAATGTAAATAATTAACCCTTCATGAATTTACACATAATATATATAACTCTACAAATATTATCTATGTGATAACTTAGCTTAAACATAAGGTTACATTCAAACCAACAACACACTTTTATAAACAGTAAATGAAACATCATAACAAGAGAATGGAAATTTACATTGTTAAAGGAGTACCTTGACAGCAGCAAGAGAAATGAAATAAGTAAGAAAATAAGTGTCTGGACAAACTTTGAAGCAAAGCAGCAGCAATGAAAGCCAGATATCAAAAATAGGAAGATATTTTTTTTTCTGATTCTGAAAGATAAAGACTGACTTTCAGAAGAAAAAAAAGGTTTTTCTCTTTAAAAATGAAAGGAAATTTTGTAGGCAGTGCAGAGATTTCTGTGTATAATGATGTCTATAAAAATATGTTCTCTTCTCCTTCTTTTATGAAAAGGGAAGAGTGTATTTATAGAGTGAGAAGGTGAAAAAGGATAAGATTAAGGTACAAAGAATCTGCCAGAATTCCCTATAAATTAGGGAAAATGGCATCTTCTTAACGGAAATGGACAGCTGTCCAATTTCTAGTACCTTCCTTATCTCAGAAAATGGACAATTGTCCAAATTCTGGATATTTTTGGTTCTTATCCTTTTTTCCTACTCATCATTAAGACAATTGTCCCTATTCTAGAATGTTCTAGTGATTTATGAGGAATTTCAGAATTTAGGATTTCCACATTTGACCCTTAAGGGCCTTGGATTTCCTTCAGAACCATATTGATCCTGGGCCCGAGTCAGGTGACTTTTGGCCTTGGTTCTTAAGCTTTAAAGCTATGGGCCTGTCTTATTCAGCCATGCCAATTTTATGAACCAAAGGGAATGGGCCAACTTAGTGAGGCCCAGTTTTACCCAATAATTAAATAAAGAAAAATAACCGATTAATAATAAGTAAATAAATAAAACAGTAAATGCTTAGCAAAAAAATGCAAGATTAATATAGGATAAAAAAGACAGAATGTAAATAAATTAATTAACACTATTTTTTTTTACTTTTTTTCATTTTATATAATTAAGTCCATTTAATTAATTTAAAAAACAAAACGCAGAAAAGTAAAACTAATAGAATATACTTACACCGATTTTATAAATTACTTTAATTAAGTCATGGTTAATTAGTTAATTAATTTTAACAGAAATAATTAACAATAATAATAACTGAATATTACAATAAAAATAGAAATAACTAAAAACTACAGTAAGAAAAGTGGAAAAATAACAGAAAAATAGCAAAACTTGTAAAAAGGTAGATCAAACCGTGGAAAACCCCTCATGCAAAGGCTCCCATTTGGGATCTGATATCCTTGATGGGAGATTATGACAGGAGGATTTTTTTAACGGCTAGGGGGATTTTGACAGATCTAGGGTTTCGGAGACGCTAGATCTAAGATCTATAATTATTGGTGAAGGTTTTAAGGATTTGGTTGGTAAGATGAGGTTTAGGAGGATGATAGGAGGGTATTGGGTTATTTTGAGTGAGTTTAGAGGTCCACCGCCGCCGTAGGCGATTTTCGGCGGCGGGGTTAGGGCGACGAAGGGTTTTCAGCCGTTTCTTAGATTTATATTGGTTGTTTTTTTGTGGGGTTTTGAGGGTGAGGATTTATGAGATGGGGTTTAGGAGGAGTATAGGGTTGATTTGGAGTGGTTTTGGGGTAGTTTAGGTTTCGTCGCCGCCTTTAGGCGATTTTCGGCGGCGGCGTGGGAGGGGATATGATGGTGGCTAGGGTTTTGGGAGGTGGGAGTTGAGGGGGCGCTAGGGTTTGGGGGCGGCTAGGGAGAGAGTGAAGTGAGAGAGGAGGGAAGGTTAAATGAGGGGGATGAGAGAGGGTTTGGACATATGAATACTTAGGGGAAGGGGAGTTCCGGGTCATTAAATCGTTAAAAGATCAACGACCTGGATTGATGGTCGCCCAAACGATGCCGTTTTAGGGGGTAAGGGGGCTGGCCGGTTCAAGGGTTTTCGGCTTGGGTGTTTTGGGTTAAGTTAGGGATTGGGCTTGGTTTCAAAAGACTTAGCCCAATCCAGTTCTTTAGGTTAATTAGTCTCTTAATTAATTAATTTTTAAATTCTAAATAATTTAATTAAGCCCTAAATTAAATACTAAATTATCTTAAATTGTAAAATTACACTAATTATCTATTTGGTATTATTTACATAATTAGTTGATTTTTAAGTTTAAATAAGAAAAATTACTAGTTTTAATCATTAAAACTAAAAAAAAAATGTAAAAATAAAAAATTTTGCGCTTTTCTTTTTAATTATGTAATTAAATTATGCCATTAGGCATTAAATTAAATTAAAAACCCTAATAATGCAAGACGATGAAGGTTTAAATATTTTTTTCACTTTTCATAACCTTAAAATGAAAAATGCAACTAAACAATAATTCCAAATAAATACCAAAAGTATCCTAACAAATCTAGAAATAAATAGGACAAATTTATTTATTAATTATGTGGGAATAATTTTATAGGGTAAAAATTACATGCTCACAGCTGCCCCTCTTTGCTCGGAAACACGAAGAGTTTCGGGCAAAGACAGTGAGCAGTCACGAACAAATTTTACCCGTTTTGATACTCCATAGGAAGCATTTTGGAAAAGTTTGACCGAACCTTGCTTCAAAGGTTGCCTACATATCCTTGGCTATAAAGGAATCAGGCCAGTGTAGTTCTGGAGGTTTTGGTAGCTGGGACTACTGGAAAGCTGTGATTTCACTGTTGTTGCTGCTGTTACTGTTGTTTAGCCCCTTATTACACCAAAGTAATAAAACGAAGAAAACTAACTAAGCCTATCAGCTATGAGTTACAAGATTACTATCTGTAAGTTTTCCGAAGCTTGGTCTTGAGTCTTGGCTAGTTCTTTATGCAGACTCTGATCTCGTTCTTGATGCTCACTACCCGCAGGTACTGGTTCAATCTTATTCATCTTTCAGATCAAGATGGGACATATAGAACTGGTGACTTCAATCTTATCTAGAGCAATCCATATCTTCTCCACTTTTGTGCTTTGGGTTCAACTTCCTCTTTTTTTCTTTTCTTTTATTCTAGATTGAGTCTTCTTCTTTTGGCCGTCTCGAACCCAGTGTCCTAAGGTATAATCTGCTCAAAAGTAAAAAACAAATGACTAAAATTTTCTACCCCAGTTGTCACTAGGAAAATTTCACGAGTTATTGTAACAGAAATCTATATTACTTCATTATTGAAAGCGATAAAAGGCGGGACTTGTGTACCCGGAGTGAATGTAGACCAGGGAGTGGAGACCCTATGTTTAAAAGTGAAATGAACTAGGGATTGTAGACCCTATGATGTGAAAGTCATCAGGTTATGTTAGCATCAACTAGGGAGTGGGACCCTATGTTGGAAATTCATCAGGTTATGCTGGCATCAACTAGGGAGTGGGACCCTATGTTGGAAAGTCATCAGGTTATGCTGGCATCAATTAGGGGGTGGGACCCTATGTTGGAAAGTCATCAGGTTATGCTAGCATCAACTAGGGGGTGGGACCCTATGTTGGAAAGCCATCAGGTTATGTTGGAATCAAGTAGGGAGTGGAATCCTATGTTGGAAAGTCATCAGGTTATGCTGGCATCAACTAGGGAGTGGGACCCTATGTCAGAAAGTTATCAGGTTATGCTGGCATCAACTAGGGAGTAGGACCCTATGTCGGAAAGTCATCAGGTTATGCTGGCATCAACTAGGGAGTGGGACCCTATGTTGGAAAGTCATCAGGTTATGCTTGCATCGATTAGGGAATGGGACCATATGTTGGAAAGTCATCAGGTTATTCTGGCATCAACTAGGGAGTGGGACCCTATGTTGGAAAGTCATCGGTTATGCTGACATCAACTATGGAGTGAGACCTTATGTTGGAAATTCATCATGTTATGTTGGCATCAACTAGGGAGTGGGATCCTATGTTGGAAAGTCATCAACTAAGGAAGGGAATATCCTATGTTGGCATCGAGTTATGTTGGCATCAACTAGGGAATGGGAGACCCTATGTTATAAAAGAGGTAGCTAGGGATTAGAGGCCCTATACTATCTTAAGTTTGAATTGTTTTCAAAATCATTTCTTCTTTTCTTCGTTTATTTTCAGAGAATAAGTGAATGCGGGAAAAATTTGGAGGAGACTTCCCCTTTTGAAATTGTTTTTACAAAGCCGTTTCTAGCCCTTGTGCAATTTCTTTTGGTTGCCCCTGCTTCTTGCAAGGTTGTTTTCTGGTTACACCTATTTCCTGTTTCTTCAAACAAAGAAAAATTTTTCAGTCTAAAAGGGTGGTTGGCTTTGTGGCCTTGATTATTTCAGTCACTTGATCTCAGCCCGTCTTTTGACGAAGATCTCAACTGCTTGTTGGTTCGCTGGGGGTTGATTTCATTGCTAACCCTGGAGATCTTGGATTTTCCAAAATATCACCAAGACGGCTAATCACGTGGGACTTAACCTTCTTTAACTTTATTTAGCCTTTGTGGCATTTTAACTTTAATCCCTTTCCTTTCGGGAATTCTTGATTTCGAAGCATCGGCCATTATGGCCGGTCGAGGTCAACTTGGTGCACTTGTCGAGGCTGGGCACTTTTTGCATACTAGCTCGTATCAAATGAGACCCTTCTATATCGGTCTTTACATCCTTTATTTGTCTCAATTTAGAATAGAATTAGACCGAAAGGGATTGAAAATAAAATAAATGACAGAATGGATAAATGAATTTAGACAAGAGGTATCCTTTTTCGGGGATAGGAAAGAAGGACTTATCTGGAGTGTATGCGGACTTCAATGAACATGAAATGCCTCTTGGACTGGATGACTAATCTGTGCGAACCGTCCAACTTTCAGAAATCCATCATAACTCATACCTCAAGATTGAGAAACCTTGCCCAGGAATGTGTCCATGTCAGTGACCAATTATCCTATTTCCGATCAGTGGTGCCCTTTGCGGGTTTTCACCAGCTAACCTCTCTCATTTCTCTTCTCACCATCTCCTTGTAGTGCTCTTTGCGAGTTTTCACTAACAAGACTCTCATTTTCATTTTCTCTGCTTACCATCACCTCACGGTGCCCGTGTGGGTTTTCACCAATAAGACTCTCTCATTTGATTGTATCAGATTCAAGTAACTTTATCCTCCAATTTTTGACATCTATACCGATTGATCGGAAGGAGTTGAACAGGATTTGGGGTAAAAATAATTTGGAATGAATTACAACTTTGGAACTTTTCAGGCGAAACCATCTTCGACCCATTATAACTTTTTCCCCAGTTTCACTTTGGGGGGATTTGGATTTTTATTTTGGTTTGACTGAACCCCAGAGTGAGCTGCCTGCGTATCCTTTTAGAATCAAGTCGAACGTAGTTCAAGGAAATATTTTGTTTTTGTTTTGCTTGATTGATTTTTTTTTTGAACTTTGGTTCCAAGGAGGGTGATGAAAGAAGGGTAACCGGCTCAAAGGGTTTACAAAAGTTGATAGTGTTTGGGTAGCGAGAATAAAATACTTCGTCATCCCAATCAGAGAATATCAAGATCATGGAAAGGTTAAACATAATACCTTTTGACTGCATCCTCATTGACAGCCGTTTCGGGATCATTTCCTTCAATATCTCCAAAATATAATGCCCATTTTGGAAACAGTTTTCTTATAATGTACGGACCTTTCCAATTTGGAGTGAACTTTCCTTTCGCTTCTTCATGATGTGGGAGAATACGTCTTCGGACAAGTTACCCCATTTCAAAGTTTCTAGGCCGTACTTTCTTGTTGTAGGCACGGTCCATTATTTGTTGGTACAACTGCCCGTGACAAACTGCGGCCATTCGCTTTTCATCAATCATGGTCAATTGTTCTAGCCGGGTTTTGACCTATTCATCATCCTCGATTTTGACTTCAACAATGATTCGAAGCAAGGGAATTTCTACTTCCGCAGGTATTATGGCTTCAGTGCCATAAACGAATAAGTACGGCGTAGCTACGACTGATGTCCGCACGGTTGTGCGATATCCTAATAATGCAAAAGGCAGCTTCTCATGCCATTGCCTAGAAGTTTGGATCATTTTTTGAAGAATCTTCTTGATGTTTTTATTTGCTGCTATTGGCTTTGGGTCGATAAGGGATAGAATTACGATGCGTGATTTTAAACTGTTCGCATACCTCCCTCATCAAGTCACTATTCAGATTGACAGCGTTGTCGGTAATGATAGTTTTTCGAATGTCAAAATGACAAATAATGTTAGAATGTACGAAATCCACCACTGCTTTCTTGGTGACAACTTTGAAAGTGACCAATTCTGTCATGCCCCGAACCTGGGGGCGAGACCGGCACCTGGTGCCTCATCTATATTTGAGTACTAACTTGTGACTAAGGAACTCTGATCATGTGATGGCATACTTTGGACATGGGCCACATTGCAAGATAACTGCGAATGCTGACTAAATATCAATATAAAGCTGGGCCGACAAGGCCGTCATAACTACTACAGCTGGCAAACCAACAAAATATACATAAAAGGCTACCAGCCCATCATACTGCACTAACTGACAGGATTTGTCGACAAGCCTCTACTGATGGATATATTGTGATTGGAACAGGGCCACAATCTACTCATAACAAATATACATACATACATATACATATATATATATATATATATATATATATATATATATATATATATGTACATAGAGCTCTAGACCCGGCAACTCCAAAAGGCATGGATCTTACCAATCAAGGTGAACTCGGGCAACACTTAATGAGGAGGCCTACCCTGCTGTCTGTCTGAACCTGCACGCATGAAATGCAGCGCCCCTAGAAAAGGGAAGTCAGTACGAAATAATGTACCGAGTATGTAAGGCAATATACTGAAAGCTGAAAATGAACTGATAATATAATAACTGCAAGTAGCTGGAAGTCAAAGATAATCTGAAGATATGCTTACCTGCTGATACTAACTCAACTCTCAATATAGTAAGTAAAATAGTTGTCCGGCCCTATAAGGCTCGGTATATATATATTTATACATACATACATATATATATATATATATATATATATGTATGTTCTGCTGTAGTAGGCTTGCTCATACGTTCTCGACCGTACTAGGCTCTGTATCTTGACCAACTGGGCTCGCTCATAGGCGTTCGGCCATAGTAGGCTCGGTATATAACTTACCATCTGATCAGAGGTTGCCCGATAGGGGCCTGCCCATTGATTATCGCTCGATGGTAATGAAAATATTGTAATACTGTATATATAGATTCTCTGGTCTCATGACTGCAAAAAAGGGAAATACTCAATTGAATATAAAGTCCCGATAAGGAGAGTATTATAACATACTATAACGACCCGGCTGACTATTCTGTGATATTAGCCCGGTTTCCCCTGTTTCTGCTTTATCATATGTTTCTTAGCCTATTTATGTTCTGTTGGGTCAGTTTGTTCGGGTTCGGAGTGGTCGTGGTGAGAATTGAGACACTTGGTCTCTTAAATTAGCTTAATAGTTGAAAAAGTCAACTGGGAGTTGGCTTATTGGTAAACGACATCAAAATTCGGATTTTATGGCTCGGATAGCTTCGTTAGGTGATTTGGGACTTAGGAGTGTGTTCGGAATGAAGTTTTGATGTCCGGTGTAGAATTAGGCTTGAATTGGCGAAAGTTAGTTCTTGGAGATTTTCTGTCGGCAGTGGAAAATAGGGTATCGGGGTCGGAATGATATTCCAGGAGTTGGAGCAGGTTCATAATGTCATTTTGGATATGTACACAAAATTTCAGGTCAACCGGATGTGTTTTGGTTGGTTTCGACATCATTCGCAAAATTTAGAAGTTTCAAAGTTCATAGGCTTCAATTTGATGTAATTTTTGTGTTCTCGTGTTGTTTTTGGTATTTCGAATGCTCGACTAAGTTTGACTGATGTTATGGGGTGTTTTGGTAGGATTGGTTGAGGTCCCTGGGGCCTCGGGTGTATTTTGGATGCTTAAACGGGCACTTTTTGGCCTTAACAAGTCTGTTATTTTCTGGTGTTTTAGCAGCAGTGCTTTCTTCACTGCGATCGCGTGGATTCATCCGCGATTGAGTAGAGTAAAAGACTGGGCCAGGAAATTTGTTCTACGTGATCGCGTGGTATGGACTGTGATCGCATAGGTTGGTCAGGTGAGGCAGTGCGATCGCGTCAGCTTTTGGTGCGATCGCGTAGAGGTTTTGTCGCGCATGTGTGAGATGGACATTTGTTCTATGCAATCACGTGTGTTGGTATGCGATCACGTAGGGTGGTCTGGGCTGTGCATCTCGATCTCGTGGGATGAGTCGCGATCGCACTGAAGGGATTATAAGGGCTGGACAGAATGTTTTAATGGCCTTTTTTGCGAGATTGGCTCATTTTTCCTCCATTATTGAAAGAGTTGAGAGCTATTTGAGAGGGTTTGAAGAAGAAATCAAAGGTGCTCACTTGGAGGAAAAGTTTCCAACTTCATAACTCGTTTCTATATCGTTTTCTAAGTAATTAAACTGGAAAATTGTTGAAATTAAACCCAAAATTTGGGGAGGTTAAGTAAATGGAATTGGTATTTTCTTTTGAGGAATTGAGGGGGAAATTGTGGTCCGATTTTAGCATTTTGGTATGTATAGAATCGTGGGAGGACGAGGATTCTAGTGATGTAAATTTTATCGAATTTCGAGACGTGGGCCTGGGGCTCAGCTTTGGCCGAATTTCGAGAATTTTGTATAAATTGATAGTTTTCGATTGGGTTTTGTTCCTTTAGCATATATTGATGATGTTAATCTGGTTTGGTTAGATTTGGAGCAATCGGGAGCCAATTTGAGGGGTAAGAGAATCGCAGATTAGTATTGTGGCCCAGTAGAGGTAAGTTATGGTTATAAATCTTGTCCTGAGGATATGAAACACAAGACTTCATATTTCTCACTGTTTTTAGAATGGCGCACATGTTGGATGACGAGTATGGGGCGCACACTGATTTTTGGATTGCACTTGGTCCTCTCCGCGGAAACTATGAAATTGCGTATTTTACTCTAAATCATATGTTAAATTGTGTTCTAAAGACTATTGCAATATTTGGGCTATAAGCCATGTTTGGGGCCTCGTGATGACTTGTTTAGACTTCTTGGGGCTTTTTAGTGCTATTTCTGCACTGTTGATTTATGATTTACACTCAGTCATACTGTCTTTAACTGTTTTCGAAACTCAGCCTTATTTACACTATTTTGAGATATAAAATGATGTTTTGGTCGAGTACCCCGTTTTATTGATACGCTCTAAGGGATTTTGAGAGGTTCTGACTGAGTGGGGTCGAGGGCCTGATTGTGAAGATATGATACACCACGAGGTGTCTTGATATTAGCGCTTGGGCTGAAGGAGCCCCTCTGGAGTCTGTACACACCCCCAGTGAGTGCAGGTACCTACTGAGTGCGAGTGCTGAGTGCCGAGTGATTAGTGATTGGGAGGTATGAGTCACAGTGAGGTTGCCCGATGGGCTGATACTGAGTGGATGTGAGGTGATGAGTTATGTTCTGCTCGAGGGGCGATTTATGATTCATATTTTTCCCGAGGCGCTACTTATGATTTATTTCCTTTTACACTAAATTCTTCTGTTATTTTTATTTCTGAAATTGTTGGAAACACACTTTTCAAAGGATTTTTCTGAAGTTGGTTTTAAGGCATGATGATTTCATATATCTATATATATATACTTTTGGAAAGAAAGGTTGTGCATATTGTGAACTGATGATATTGATTTTTTTTATGTGTTTCTTGCCGCTTAGACTTGATTTATTTTCATTACTACTGAGTTGGCGTACTCACATTACTCCCTGCACCCCTGTGTGCAGATACATGTGCTGATAATAAACGTTAGCCATCTATTCCATGTGGAGCCGGAGTTCGGGATATAGAGGTAGTTGTTCAGCGTCCGCAACATCTCTGTTTTCCCTTCCTTTGTTGTATCTAGTTATTCGTTCAGAGATTTTGTAATATAATAGTAGACTTGTTGGTATATTTCCTAGATGCTCATGACATGTTGACTCCGGTTTTTGGGGATGGTTTAGACTATTTAGCAGTTTATTTTGCCTAATGAATTCAGTAATTCTATACACTTTATGAAATGTTTGAAAATGGTTGGGATTTTGGAAAGAAACTGTACTTAGGTGATTATTGGCTAGCCTAGTTCCACGATAGGCACCATCTCGGCCGGTTTAGGATTTGGGGTCGTGACAAGTTGGTATTAGAGCCTAGCTTACATAGGACTCAACGGTCATGAGCAGGTTTGGTAGAGTCTTGCGGATCGGTACGGAGACATTCATACTTATCTTTGAGAGGTTGCAGAAACCTTAGGAACAATCTCATTTTCTTGAATTTTGTCGTGCCATTTTGTTGATTTTGGAAATCTAAACTTCTGTTGTTTCCTTCTCTCACAGATGGTGAGGACTCGTGCTACCAATCAGGATGATCAGCCACCAGCTAGACCAGCGAGAGGTCGATGCCATGGTAGAGGTAGGGGCCAGCCCGTGCGACAGCCAGGGTAGTGCCATTTGATCCCCCTACTGTTCAGGGTCAGATTCCCGCCACAGATACTCCAGCGGGACAAGCTCAGGCATCGGCGATGCCTATTGTTATTCCAGGTCTTCAGAAAACCTTGGCTCAGATCTTGACTGTGTGTACCACTCTTGCTCAGGCAGTTGCCGCTACTTCTCAAGCCGAGGGAGGCAGTCAGAATCCAGTTGCCCGGACACCTGAGCAAGGTACTCAGGGCCATCAGACACCGGGGGCGGTTCCAGCCCAGCCGGTTGCTCGAGTTCAGGACTTCGTGGTTCCGGCTATGCTAGAGGACGAGCAACGTAGACTTGAGAGATTTAGTAGACTACAACCACTGACATTCAGTGGTGCTGAGGGCGAGGATTCCCAGGGTTTTTTGGATAAGTATCAGAGGATGCTGCGTACTATTGGGATTTTGGAGACCAGTGGGGTCTCATTTGCTACATTTCAGTTTTCTGGTGCTGCTTTCACTTGGTGGGAGTCTTTTGAGAGGCGTAGGCCGGTTGGTTCAGATCCCCTTACCTAGCAGCATTTCTCCACTATCTTCTTGGAGAAGTATGTACCTCAGTCTCACAGGGAGGAGCATCGTAGGCTTTTTGAGCAGCTACGTCAGGGGGAGCTATCAGTGACGCAGTATGAGATGCGGTTTTTGGAGTTGGCTCGTCATTCCACTGAGTTGGTCCCTACTGATAGGGAGAGGATTATGAGGTTTGTGGATGGCCTCACTTATCAACTCCGCCTTTTCATGACCCGGGGAGAGAGTATCAGCTGCTACATTCGAGAAGGTTATTGATATTGCTCGAGATATTGAGTCGGTTCGCCGCCAGGAGTGGGAGGATAGGGAGGCCAAGAGGCCTCGTGGATAGGGCGGTTCTAGTGGTGCTCCTTCCAGGGGCCAGTTTATAGTGGTGCATCTTCGGGGCATGGTCCTTGCGGTTCTGAGCCAGGCCGTTCTTTATTCCGTGCCCTCCCAGGTCAGAGTGCTGCTCGAGCACCACCATTTTAGAGTTCTTCTATGCATAAATCTGCTAGTGGCCATTCTGGTGCTAGGGGTTTCTATCAGTCCTCATCTCCAGCTCCAGGGAGTTGCTTCGAGTGCGGAGAGTTTGGGCACATGTGGAGGCAGTGTCCACGTCGTCCTAGTGGTTCTTCTCGGTAGAGGGGACAGCCCTCGACTTCAGCTCCCGTTACCTCACCACCCGCCCAGGCAGCCAGGGGTGGTAGTCAGACAACTAGAGGCCGCTCTAGAGGGGGAGGTCGAGCAGGTGGAGGTCAGGCCCGTATGTATGCATTTCCATCCAGGCCAGATGCTATGGCCTCCGATGGAGTGATCGCAGGTATTGTCTCAGTCTATTGCCGAGATACTTTCGCTTTATTTGACCCTAGTTCTACATATTCCTATGTTTCTTCATATTTTTCCCATTTTCTAGATATGCCCCGTGAGTCTTTAGTTACCTCTGTTCATGTGTCGACTCTGGTGCGCGATACTGTTGTTGTGGACCATGTATATCAGTCATGTGTGTTATCTATAGGGGGTATGGAGACTCGAGTGGACCTACTGTTACTAAGACCGTGACCTTAGCTATGCCGGGATGTCCGAGGGTTGAGTGGAGAGGTTCTTCTGAGTATATGCCTAGTAGGGTGATTTCCTACCTGAATGCTCAACGCATGGTTGAGAAGGGGTGTTTATCTTATCTGGATTTTGTGGGGGATGTCAGTGGTGAGACTCCCGCTATTGATTCAGCTCCTATGGTCCTAGACTTTCCGGACGTGTTTCCTGCAGACCTGTCAGGCATGCCGCCTCACAGGGACATTGATGTTGGTATTGACCTGGTGCCAGGAACTCAGCATATTTCTATTCCACCTTATCGTATGGCAGCAACAGAGCTAAAGGAATTGAAGGAGCAGCTTCAGGAACTCCTAGATAAGGGGTTCATTCAGCCTAGTGTTTCACCATAGGGTGCACCGGTGTTGTTTGTAAGGAAGAAGAATGGTTCTATGCGTATGTGTATTGATTATTGGCAGCTGAACAAAGTTACTGTGAAGAACCGGTACCCCTTGCCTCGTATATATGACTTGTTTGATCAGTTGCAGGGTTCCAGGGTATTTTCCAAGATGGACTTGCGTTCCAGTTATCATCACTTGAAGATTCGGGGGCCAGACATCCCGAAGACTGCTTTCAGGACTAGATATGGTCATTATGAGTTCCTGGTTATGTCATTTGGGCTGACCAATGCCCCATCAGCCTTTATGCACCTGATGCAGAGTGTATTCCGGCCTTATCCGGACTCTTTCATCATCGTGTTTATTGACGATATCTTGGTGTATTCCCGTACTCGGGAGGATCATGAGCAGGATTTGAGAGTTGTGCTTCAGACCTGGAGGGAGAAGAGATTGTATGCAAAATTTTCAAAGTGTGAGTTCTCGCTTGATTCGGTAGCATTCTTGGGGCACGTGGTCTCCAGTGAGGGTATTCAGGTTGATCCAAAGAAGATAGAGGCAGTGCAGAGTTGTCCTAGACCGTCATCAGCTACTGAGATTCGAAGTTTCCTTGGTTTGGCACGGTACTATCGCCGTTTCGTCGAGGGATTTACATCTATTGCAGCACCTATGACCAGATTGACCTAGAAGATTTCTGAGTTCAGATGTACTGAGGAGTGTGAGGAGAGCTTTCAGAAGCTCAAGTCAGCTTTGACTACAGATCCGGTATTGATTTTGCCAACGGGTTCAGGATCTTATACAGTTTACCGTGATGCCTTGAGAGTTGTCCTTGGAGCGGTTTTAATGCAGGATGGTAGGGTGATTGCCTACGCGTCCAGACATTTGAAGGTGCATGAGAAGAATTATCCAGTGCATGATCTTGAGCTAGCAGTTATTGTTCACGCCTTGAAGATTTGGCGTCATTATTTGTATGGAGTGCATTGTGAGATTTTCACTGATCACCGTAGTTTGCAGCATCTGCTTAAGCAGAAGGATCTGAATTTGCGTCAGAGGAGGTGGTTGGAGCTTCTCAAGGACTATGACCTCACTATTTTATATCATCCGGGGAAGGCCAATGTAGTGGTCGATGCCCTGAGTCGCAGAGCGGAGAGTTTGGGGAGTCTATCCTACCTTCCAGTAGCAGAGCAGCCATTAGCACTTGATGTTCACGCTTTAGCGAGTCAGTTGGTGAGATTGGATCTATCAGCGCCTCACCGGTATTGGCTTGTGTAGCCTCCAGATCTTCTCTTTATGATCGGATTAGAGCATGCTAGTATGATGATCCACATTTTCTTGTTCTTCAGGACAGGGTCCGTCGTAGTGATGCCAGGGATGTGGTTATTGGTGATGACGGGGTCATAAGGATGAAGGGCTGGATTTGTGTGCCCAATGTAGATGGGCTTCGAGATTTGATTCTAGCTGAGGCTCATAGTCTGCGGTATTCCATCCATCCGGGTGCCGCGAAGATGTACCAGGATCTGCGACAACATTATTGGTGGAGGCGGATGAAGAAAGATATTGTTGAGTTTGTGGTTTGGTGTCTCAACTGTTAGCAGGTCAAGTTTGAGCACCAGAGACCAGGTGGGCTGCTTTAGAGATTTGATATTCCGAAGTGGAAGTTGGAGCGGATCACCATGGACTTCATAGCTAGGCTCCCATGGACTTCGAGGAGGTTTGATGCTATATGGGTTATTGTGGATCGGCTGACCAAGTCCGTGCACTTCATAGTTGTTGGTACTACTTATTCTTCGGAGCGGTTAGCTGAGATTTATATCAGGGAGATTGTCCGATTGCATGGGGTTCCAGTTTCTATCATTTCTGATAGAGGTACTCAATTCACATCTCAGTTTTGGAGAGTCGTACAGAGAGAGTTGGGAACTCAGTTCGATTTGAGCACAATGTTTCATCCTCAGACCGACGGGCAGTCGGAGCGTACTATTCAGATTTTGGAGGATATGTTACATGCATGTGTCATGGATTTTGGGGGTTCATGGGACCATTTTCTGCCACTCGCGGAGTTTGCATATAATAATAGTTATCAGTCGAGTATCCAGATGGCTCCGTACGAGGCTTTATATGGTAGGAGGTGCAGATCTCCGATTGGTTAGTTTGAGCCAGGCGAGGATAGGCTATTGGGCAAAGACCTGGTTCAGGATGCGTTGGGTAAGGCGAAGTTGATTCAGGAGCGGCTTCACATGGAGTAGTCTAGGCAGAAGAGCTATGCGGACCGGAAGGTCCGGGATATGTCTTTCATGGTTGGGGAGAAGGTGTTGCTGAAGGTGTCACCCATGAAGGGTGTTATGAGGTTCAGGAAGAGGGGAAAGCTGAGTCCCAGGTTCATTCAGCCATTTGAGGTGCTTCAGAGGATTGGGGAGGTGGCTTATAGACTTGCCTTGCCTCCCAGCTTATCGAGTATTCATCTGGTGTTCCATGTTTCGATGCTCCGGAAGTATGTTGGTGACCCGTCTCATATTTTGGACTTCAGCACGGTTCAACTCGAGGGTGATATGTCATATGAGGTAGAACCAGTGGCTATTTTCGGTCGTTAGGTCAGAAAGTTGAGGTCTAAGGATATAGCTTCAGTGAAGGTTCAGTGGAGAGGACAACTGGTGGAAGACGCCACCTGGGAGACCAAGCGGGAGATGCGGAGCACATATCCTCACTTATTCGAGACTCCAGGTATGTTTCTAGACCCGTTCGAGGATGAACATTTGTTTAAGAGGGGGAGGATATAACGACCCACGCCGGTCGTTCTGTGAGATTAGCCCCGTTTCCCCCGTTTCTGCTTTATCATATGTTTCTTAGCCTATTTATGTTGTGTTGGGTCGGTTGGTTCGGGTTCGGAGTGGTCGTGGTGAGAATTCAGACACTTATTCTCTTAAATTAGCTTAATAGTTGAAAAAGTCAACTAGGAGTTGGCTTATTTGTAAACGACCTCAGAATGTGTATTTTATGGTTCGGAATGAAGTTTTGATGTCCGGTGTAGAATTAGGCCTGAATTGGCGAAAGTTAGTTTTTGGTGATTTCCGTTTAGTAGTGGAAAATAGTCTATTGGGGTCGTAATGGGATTCCTGAAGTTGGAGCAGGTTCGTAATGTCATTTTGGATATGTGTGCAAAATTTCAGGTCAATCGGATGTGTTTTGGTTGGTTTCGGCATCATTGCTGAAATTTCGAAGTTTCAAAGTTCATAGGCTTGAATTTGATGTAATTTTGGTGTTTTCGTGTTGTTTTTGGTATTTCAAAGGATCGACTAAGTTTGGATTATTTTATGGGGTGTGTTGGTAGGATTGGTTGAGGTCCTAGGGGCCTCGGGTGTATTTCGGATGCTCAAATGGACGCTTTTTGGCCTTTAAAAGTCTGCTATTTTCTGGTGTTTTAGCAACAGTGATTTCTTCACTGCGATCGTGTGGATTCATCCGCGCGTAGAGTAAAAGACTGGGCCAGGCAATGTTTTCTATGCGATCGTGTGGTATGGACTGTGATCGCATAGGTTGGTCAGGTGAGACTGTGCGATCGCGTGGGCTTTTGGTGTGACCGCATAGAGGTTCTGGGGCGCATGTGTGGGATGGACATTTGTTCTATACGACCGCGTGTGTTGATACGCGATTCGCGTAGGGTGGTCTGGGCTGTGCATCACAATCGCGTGGGTTGAGTCGCGATCGCACTGAAGGGATTATAAGGGCTGGAGAGAATGTTTTAAAGGCCTTATTTGCGAGATTGGCTCATTTTTCCCCCATTATTGAATGAGTTGAGAGCTATTTGAGAGGGTTTGAAGAAGAAATCAAAAGGGCTCACTTGGAGGTAAGGTTTCCAACTTCATAACTCGTTTCTATATCGTTTTCCAAGTAATTAAACCGAAAATTGTTGAAATTAAACCCAAAATTTGAGGAGGTTAAGTGCATGGAATTGGAATTTTCTTTTGAGTAATTGAGTGGGCAATTGTGGTCAAATTTTAGTGTTCTTGGTATGTATAGAATTGTGAGAGGACGAGGATTTTAGTATGTAGATTTTATCGAATTCTTAGACGTGGGCCTGGGGCTCGGGTTATTTCGAGAATTTTGTATAAATTAATAGTTTTCGATTGGGTTTTGTTCCTTTATCATATATTGATGATGTTAATCTGGTTAAGTTAGATTCTGAGTAATCGGGAGCCAATTTGAGGGTAAGATCATCGCGGATTAGTATTGTAGCCCCGTAGTGGTTATAAATCTTGTCCTGAGGGTATGAAACCCCGGACTTCATATTTCTCACCGTTTTTAGAATGGCGCACATGTCGGATGACGAGTATGTTGCGCGCACTGATTTTTGGATTGGACTTGGTCCTCTCCACGACAACTATGAGTTGCGTATTTTACTCTAAATTATATGTTAAATTGTGTTCTAAAGACTATTGCTATATTTGGGCTATAAGCCATGTTTGGGGCCTCGTGCCGGTTTGTTTAGAATGATGTTTTGGGTCGAGTACCCCGTTTTACTAATACGTCCTAGGGGCTTTTGAGAGGTTCTGACTGAGTGAGGCCGAGGGCCTTGTTGTGAGGATATGATATGCCACGAGGTGGCTTGATATTAGCGCTTGGGCAGATGGAGCCCCTCCATCGTCTGTACACACCCCAGTGAGTGCAGGTATCTACTAAGTGCGAGTGCTGAGTGCCGAGTGCCGAGTGATGAGTGATTGGGAGGCATGAGTGACAGTGAGGTATCCTGAGGGGCTGATACTGAGTGGCTGTGAGGTGCTGAGTGATGTTCTGCCTGAGGGGTGATTTATGATTCATGTTTTTGCCCGAGGGGCTACTTATGATTTATTTCCTTTTACACTAAAACCTTCGGTTATTTTTATATCTGAAATTGTTGGAAAACAAACTTTTCAAAGGATTTTTCTGAAGTTGGTTTTAAGGCATGATGGTTTCATATATCTATGTATATACTGTTGGAAAGAAAGGCTGTGCATATTGTGAACTGATGATATTGATTTTTTTTATGTGTTTCTTGCCGCTTAGACTTGATTTATTTTCATTACTACTGAGTTGGCATACTCACATTACTCCCTGCACCCATGTGTGCAGATATAGGTGCTGATACTGAACATTAGCCATCTATTCCGTGCGGAGCCGGTGTTCGGGATATAGAGGTAGCTATTCAGCGTCCGCAGCATCTCTGTTTTCCCTTCTTTTGTTGTATCTAGTTATTCGTTCGGAGGTTTAGTAATATAATAGTAGACTTGTTGAATATAATTTCTTAGATGCTCATGATATGTTGACTCCGGATATTGGGGATGGTTTATACTATTTAGCGGTTTATTTTTCCTAATGAATTCAGTAATTCTATATACTTTATGAAATGTTTGAAAATGGTTGGGATTTTGGAAAGAAACTGTAATTATGTGATTATTGGCTAGCCTAGTTCCACGATAAGCGCCATCACGGCTGATTTAGGATTTGGGGTCGTGACAAATACAAGACTAGGAAAATATACGTAAATTTCGGGATATGAATTTTTCTTTATGCCTCTTTATCAAACTCGTGTAGTTACGAGATCATACCAAAATGAAAGAAGGGCTTAGCCTTAACATACTTGGAGTAGTGAAAAATTCGTATTGTGTCCTTGAAAAAGATTGCACCGTACTCCTTTAGAACTATAAAATTTTACGTTGCTACAGTTCTAACAATTCTCGTTGGAATTGTTTGGTTGCAAGAGGTTTGATTGAAATCTTGTAGGAATTGCTTGAAAATTATATTGTTGTTGTGTTTTAGAACTGATTGTAGAGTTTTGTAAGGAAAATTTATAGGAATTTGATATAATGTTTTGTGTTCAAGGTAATATAAAGGAAGTGTTATGTGATTAACACATCTCTTTGCCACCAAGCCTAAATGACTAAGAGTCATTTTTCCAAAAAGTGGCATGCTTCCACATTAAAGGGCCATAATAGTATGATGTATAAGGGTGTATTAAAAATAAGTAGTATTTTAAGTAATTTGGGATAATTCTTAATTACGTGGGTAATTGATTAATTTTTTATTAATTAATAATTTATTAATCTTCCACTAACAAATAATTAATCAATTACCCACGTAATTAAGAATTATCCCAAATTACTTAAAATACTACTTATTTTTAATACACCCTTATACATCATACTATTATGGCCATATCACGACCCGATTTCCCCTCTGAAGGCATCGTAATAGCACCTAGTCTCTACGAATAGGTAAGACTAATTGCGGAAACACATATTAAATAAAAACAATAGAAATAAAGATGAAATAAGTGAGTCTACAATGAAAGCATCGCCACTTGGCGCATACAAAATACAACTTTTCCCAAAACCCAGAATATCACTTTCGTCACAAGCTCTGTCTCAAAATAGCTCTATACAATGAGATGGAATTTACATGAAAAATAAATCTATCTAAATCTGGAGTGGAAGGTGACTCGAAGGACTCTACGGACGCGGCAGAATTACCTTTCAGTCTCCTAAAAACCTGTTGCTCGGACCCCTAGCCACGGAACTGAGCGCTGGTACCTGGATCTGCACACGAAAAACATGTGCAGGAAAGGGCATGAGTACACCACAAATTGGTACCCAGTAAGTGCCAAACCTAACCCCAATCAAGTAGGGACGAGGTCATGTCAAGGCTCTACTGGATTTTTTTATAGTAAACAAAACAAAAGAAAGTATAAAAATGAAATAGAGATATATAATAAGCTGAGGTAAATCAGTAGAAACAATGAGCTAAAAGGAAATAGTAACAGGGAGCCCTCGGCTCAGCACATCATATATCACAGTAACAATTATGCAATGTAGTACATGGGGAAAGCTCCTCGAATCTCACATGTAGTCCCAATTTAAATATGCAATGCAGTACAGTGGGAAAGCTCACGGAATCTCGTCCGTAGTCCCAATTTAAATATGCTATGCAGTACAAGGGGGAAAGCTCCCAGAATCTCATCCGTAGTCCCAATTTAAATATGCAATGAAGTACAAGGGGAAAGCTCCCGGAATCTCGTCCGTAGTCCCAATTTAAATATGCAATGCAGTGCAAATACAAGATACAATTTTTATTTAAAACAGTTCAGGAAAATCACAGGCAAAAATATGGATAAAACTACCTAAACATGGTACATATAGTAATAACTAGGAAAACTTCAAGTAAGACAGGTAGACATGCTATTTCCTAATCTAAACTACATAGTTGATACGTGAATCAATGAAATAGGAGTGAAATGATTTAATTCACGGAGGGAAAAATGGATTTTTAGCAACAATGGCCCGTGTACGTACTTGTCACCTCACGCACACGGCGCCAAATCAACATAGAATAGTATTAAAAATAGCCTAGGGGAAGTTCCAAACACAGGGTTAGGAAAGCCACTTACCTCGACTGCACTACTCAACTCGAAGCCACGCTCTTGCCACGAGTATCCGACTCCGAATGGCCCAAATCTATTCAATTCAATTGCATAATGTAAATATCACTTTAAGGAATCAAAATAGCTAATAAGTTCGAGGCTAATAAGCGAATTTAGGAAAATCGCCCAAAAAGTCCCCTGGACCAACGTCTCAAAAACGAGTGAAAGTTACAAATTTAGAACACCCATTCACTCACAAACTCACTCAAACAAGAATCATCGAAAACCAACGACAAAATCCTATTAAATTCTTGGATTTTCTAATTAGGGAAACTTTTTCCCATTTGCATGATTTTTCACCTAAATCCCTTAATTGCATGGAAGAAATGGCCATAGATTAATGATATACAAAGGGAATAGGGTTAGGAATTGTTACCTATGAAGCTTTTCCACAAAACTCACTCCAAATCGCCTACACCCGAGCTCCAAATGATTTTAGAGGTTATGAAATTCAAGCCCTCGAATCTGATATAACTGCCTAGCGATTTCCGAACCTGCGCCCCTTGGACTGCACCTGCAAAAAATCCATCGCAGGTGCGAAAACAACCTAAAAGGCCTGGGGCCGCAGCTGCGATCAATTGGATGCATCTACGGCTCCGCACCTGCGGAAACCCAACCGCACCTACGAGGATCTGTTGACTTGGACAAGTCCGCATCTGCGAGCCCCTCATCTGCACCTGCGTGTCCGCATGCAGAAAGTCCATCATAGGTGCGAGACACCAGAACCACAAATGGTTCAGCTGTTCTCCCAGTTCAAAAATCACCCGTTGAGCATCCGAAACATCCTCGAGGCCCCCAGGACCTCAACCAAACTTACCAACTAATCCTAATACCTTACCCAAACTTAGTCGAGTCTCCAAAACACATCACATAACACCAAAATCACCAATTATACATGGATTCAATCCAAAGAACTTATGAAATTTCGAAAATCGACAATCGATGCCGAAACACATCAAAATTAGTCCGAATGACCTCAAATTTTACACACAGGTCACAAATGATACAACGGACCTACAGCCACTCTCGGAATTCCGTTCTGAGCCTGATATCAAAATTCCACCTAACGGCCGAAATCGCTGAAATTCTAACCATCGCCATTTCAAGCCTAAATTTACTACAGACCTCGAAAGCACATTTCGGACACGCTCCTAACTCCGAAATGACCCCACGGAGCTAGCGGAGTCTACGAAATCCCATTTCGGGCCCGTCTTGCCACAGTTCCAATTACGGTCCGATTTATAAAGCTTAAACTTACATATAAGGACTAGGTGTCCAAAAACTCTCCGAATTTCACCACTCAATGTTCCAACAAGTCCCAAAAGCAGAAATAGACATGGGGAAAATATTTATTAGGGGATCGGGGCGCTAACTCTCTAAACGACCTACCGGGTCGTTACAGGTCATATGATACCTTGTATGGTACTAATCCATAAATATCGGGTATTAACGCTCGGCCCGTATTTTTATCACGACCCAAATTTTCCTCCGTTGAGTATCATGATGGCACCTAGTCTTAGGGACTAGGTAAGCCTAACATTTCCACTGAACAACAACAATAATAAAGGAAATAAAAAAAAATTCAAAATAGAATTCTTGACAGAGTTTACAATTTCCCAAAACCCGGTAAATACAAGTCATAAGCTCTACGAAATCTTTCTATCAAATCAAAATACAACAGTCTAGGAATAAGTAAGTACAGTTGGATAGAAATAAAACTGGAAGATGACTCTAAAGTCTGCGAACGCAGCAGCATGTTACCTTAAGTTCCTCAGTAATGATCTGCGCACTATTAACAACAATAACGTGAAGCTGCACACAAAAATGTGCAGAAGTGTAGTAAGAGCACACCACAACGGTGCCCAGTAAGTATCAAGACTAACCTCGGTGAAGTAGTGACGAGGACTAGTCAAGACACCACCGGTCTAATAAGTAAAAAGGCATAAGTGTATAAAATACCGAAACATAATATCTATCTAAAGATTTTTCAATACAATTAACGATACGATTGAACAATACAGACGGAAATTCAATAATTACGATCAACGGACAACATAATAGAAATACCCAAAGAGAATGGAAAGAATGCAGTCCAAATGACGAGAATCACAACCCAATAAAATCACTAGCAACTCAGCAGTGCATCAATTTATCTACGTTAGGCTTTAGCCAATAACTCAATAAAACTGGTCAACCTTCGAGTGAAAACCTTTAAATCATGAGTTTATTTTTGAAAGCTTTAAAGATATAATCATTTCGGAATAGAGAAATTTCTTCTTCGAAACATACTTTCTCTGAATGTACATTTATATATTTTCATAAAGAGAAATCTTAAATACATAGTCTCTTCAAAATACATGGTTTTCAAATATACTTTCCCAAATACTGCTCTTTCAAATATCATCAAAATACGTGATGTTCAAAAATATATTTTCCCAAGTACTGCTCTTTCAGATAGCATCAAAATATGTGATGTTCGAAATATATTTTCCCAAGTACTGCTCTTTCAAATATCATTATTCCGCAAGACATGATTTTCAAATATACTTTTCAATATATATATTTATATCTTTCGATCCAATTCTCCTTAATCATAAAACTACCGCAACTCAGTCCGCAACTTAGAATTTGTCATGCAATGCAGTACAGGGGGAAAGCTCCCGGATCTCTGTGTGTAGTCCCAATTTAAATATGTGATGCAGTACAGGGGGAAAGCTCCCGGATCTCTATCCATAGTCCCAATTTAAATATGTGATGCAGTACAGAGGGAAAGCTCCCGAATCTCTGTTCGTAGTCCCAATTTAAATATGCAGTGCAGTACAGGGGGAAAGTTCTCAGTTCTCTGTTCATAGTCCCAATTTAAATATGCAGTACAGAGGGAAAGCTCCCAAATCTCTATCCATAGTCCCAATTTAAATATGCAATGCGGCCACTGAGAAAACCAACCAGAGTGCCACAGAAACAACATATATTGCAACAACCGGCACAAAATCAAACAAGACCGAATACAAAGTGCGATGAGCAAATCAATACAAAGACTTAAATCACAAAAGTGGTAACAAATAGCTCATAAGAAGTAACCACTGAGAGGAATGCCAAGAACAAAGAGAGAACAACATAACGAGGGGAAGACAAGGCAAATATGGAAACGATTCTACATATTCAAGTTCACAACCAAGAAACTAAATCATCCCGGCAAGGGAATCAGCTATAACCAATCTCACTTAGAAAATTAGCTTCACCGAATAAACCCAGTTTGAACAAATGCTCAGTAAATAGGCAACATCAAAGAATACCATCAACACGGGCGATCATCAATTAAACTCAAGTAGTACGTAAGAGTAAAATTATTTAAGTCACAAGGTACGACTCACGGCCATGCTTGACCAACATATAGATATTCCAATTTCTTTTTAGACATTTATAGAGCGAGATTATACTAGTTCTAGTCACATAGGCAGTATATGAAGGAAGACATAGCATGACGGTAGGAAAAATAAAGTCTTCATTTAAGTCCATTAAGATATTATAAGAAACAAGGAATTCTAGGCAAGTACTTCTAATTTGAACATGAAGAGTTGAGACTAGAAACGAGGAATTCAGATATAACAAGTTCAATTCATATACGGGAGCATAAGGACCCAAAATCCCTAAAGGGCGATCTATTTGAAAACAAGTTCGAGTACACACTCGTCACCTCGCGTACGCGGACTACAATCAACATAGAAGACTCAATCTTAAGGGGTAGTTCCCCCACACAAGGTTAGGCAAGATACTTACCTCAAAGACGACAACCCGGTACTCAAAAATAGACTTCTCGGACGGGAAGGCCTCCGGACGGCTCAAAATCAACTAAAACAACTTCAAAATACATATAAAACGTATAAAGAATGATTATGAATAATAAAGTTTCAATCTTTGCAAATTTCTAAAAATCGACCCAAAAGTCGACCCCCGGGCCCGCACCTCGGAACCCGACTATTTTTACAAATTCCAATTACACATTTCGGTATGAGTTCACCTATACTAAATTTATCCAATTCCGATAACATTTGATCATTCAAATCATGAATTTTCATTTTTTGAAGTTTTCTTTCAAAACCCACAATCATCTAAACCCAAAACACAAATTAAATGATAAAAACAAGAACTAATTCATGAAATATTTAATTCTAGTGGAAGAACACCTACCCCTTCGATTTGTGTCAAAATCCCTCAAGGAATCGCCCAAAAACGAGCTCTAGAAGTCAAAATATGTTTAAAATGGTGAAACCCCCGATTTTTGGAATATAATCTGCCTGGCCAGTTATTTGTGCATTGCGATCGCGGACACAGAGATGCGATCGCATAGGAGAAAAAAATACAACTGGCCAAAAGGAGCTATGCGATCACAGAGCTAAGTATGCGATCACATAGCTAAGTATGCGATCGCATATAAGGAAAGAGCCACTGCCAAGGATTTGCACAGTGCATTCGCGAGGACCACTGTGCGATCGCAGAGTAGGAATTTTCTGTTGCCAAATAATGCACTGTGCGATCACGTATCATGAAATGCGATCGCATAGAAGGAAAAAAATGGGCTGGTCCATTTTACACTATGCGATCGCGGATGTGTCTATGCGATCGCATAGAAGAGAACACCAGATAGCAGAAAACTCATTTTACACCAGATTTTCCCTAAGTTTTAAACTACGACACCTACCCGAAACTCACCCGAGCCCTCGGGGCTCAAATCCAAATACACACACAACCTCATAAACATCCTACGGACTTATTCAAGTAATTAAACCACCCAAATAACATCATAAACATCGAATCAAACCTCAAAATCTATAGAAATTCTCAAAAACTTCATAAACTTCAAATTTTGCATTTAAGGTCCGAATCACGCCAAACGAAGTCCGTTATTTTCCAAACTTCACAGATAACACATATAAATCATATCGAACCTCTACTGGGCTTCGGAACCATAATACGGGCCCGATATCATAGGTTTCACCTCAATTTTCATTTTCAAAAACCTTTATATTTTTTAGAAAATAATTTTCTTTAAAAAATAATTTCTCGGGCTTGGGACCTCGGAATTCGATTCCGGGCATACGCCCAAGTCCCATATTTTTCTACGGATCCTCAGTGACCATCAAATCACGGGTCCGGGTCCGTTTACCAAAAACGTTGACTGAAGTCAACTTTATTCGAATTTCCAATACAAAATTATCATTTCTATCAATTTTTCACATAAAGGCTTCCCGGCTGCACACTCGAATCGAGGTTAGATAGAAGGAGGTTTTTACGACCTCGGAACACAGAATTAGATAGAATATACGGGATGACCTTTTGGGTCATCACAATCTCCCCCTCTTAAACAAACGTTTGTCCTCGAACGTGCTAAGATTCACTTTGAACTCATCCAATCACTGATTTCGCATTTCCAACACACACCCGCGAGTGATCCCACGTCACCCCAACCTACGTAAGCCTAATGGCACCATCAAAACTGCCATATAGCCTTCTCACCATCATCGATAAGCCTCATACCTCAATTCCTCACTCTTTACTCATTTCCAAAAGACCTGATTCTGAATCCATATCCGGCATTAGCCTCAACCAGCTGCATCAACTCAGGTCTACGCCCATAAGGCACGGCCACACAACATAGCACATCACACATAGGCTCAATAGCAATTTTGATCACTATAACTTCCCGAAATCAACTCAACATTGGCAATTAGTCCCACATATGGAAGAAATCTGTTTCCAAATCCCATAATACCGATAATGATGCAATAAACACGAAGACCTTATTAGTAGACACCCGGATCACCGAGTCACAGCTAACACCACCAGGCACACATCCCGCAAAATGAACTAAAGAAGTACATAACAAAATGACTGAGTAGGAAAGGTAGAAGCATATAAAGGTAATATCAAACAAGCCCATAGGCATAACTCTCTATCGATACCGACTTACCAAAAACAATATAACAAGAGAGAAGCAAAGCATATGAATCACAAGGATGCCATCCTGATAAAATTCCACCGTGGTACTCAGCCCGATCCAAACATATCAAATCACAAAGAATCACGAGGGTCTCGCCCTCACTCTATGACACATGTCGAATACCTATATACTAATAGAGATATCTCGCTAATTCATCTCGGCTAACAAAATCATAGTGCTCACTTACTCACATCTCAATGTAGTATCAAATCACAGCTCAAAAAAAAATACTCAGGATAATCACATAAAGCTTACCACGAAGGACGACATGGACCCACTTCCAGTTTCACCACTAGCAAGGATGAATAAAACAATGATAGGCATGGTTACTACTCATAGTATCTCCAAACAGGAGCAAGCACAAAAATAGGGTGCAACACATGAAACTCACTCATAAATGAGACAACAAATAATGGAAACTCGTCCTGACCAACATGACTATAGTAAAATACAATCGGTGCCCCTCTGAAATACATCAAAACATACATGGGTGATGATATATTGCACAACGGACTCTATTTACTATATGCAACACGATAATGGGTCGGGTCTCCCCCTCTTAGGCGTCCTTTACTCACCTGAACACCCTGCTATAACTCTCCCACCTGAATCCTGGAACAATCTCTCACCCCGTGGCTAACATCTCCACACTAAAAACAATATCTCTGCTGATGTGGCTGTGGAAAACATACAATACGGATCCTATGAGACCTATGAGTACCTGAAACGCTCCTATGCAAAGCTAGTAATGCAACTGAACTGGTTGACCCAAGATTCTCTACTGCTCCTGAGTCCCTCAATGAATCTACGGACTCGCCTCCTAACTGAAGCAATCAAGTGAGGTGTATATCTGGCCAACTCGCTGAATCCAACGACATACTCCAATCATGACATAGCCCCTGAAGCAACTACTTAAACTCCGCGTGCCATACATCCCGAAGGATCTGAGGTGCAACTCTCTCAAAGCATCTCCGAAAGACTGAATCCATGCTAGTGAAGCTAACTCGGCCAGATTACCCCAACTCATATGTCGCCACCGCTGGTCAACCCACTATTCTGGACCTGAGACGTGACAAAAGAAATCCTGCTCGTCTCCACAATACCTCTAAATCCCAAGGTGCTCTACCTCTGATGTTGCTGTCCTAACCACGGGCTGAACTGAAACCACATGTTGTACTGCCATGACAACTGGAACTTGACCAATATGATCTCGCTGCTCTGGAGTGTAGACGGTGTGAGTCTGAGCTCCTCCCCTTATTTGTGAAGTAACTGATGCACGAAAATCAACCATGCCTGAGTCAATGAACCAATTGTACTCAAAACTATGCTCAGGTCTCCTGAAATCCGAGGTAGCAATAGGCACCCCCTGTACCTATCCCCAACTAGAGCTACTGGCGACTCCTCAACGGCTGCTCTGGTAGTAATCTTACTGCGACACGTGCTCCTCGTTGGCCTCTGTCTCTGACACTTACGACACTTGCTTCGGGGTAACATCATCCAGAACCGCCGCTTGTGTCCTCACCATCGGTGAGAGAATGGAACGATAATTTCAAACTTCAAGACCAATGAACTCGCACGATAAGAATGAAGGAAGTGAAATTGTCCTGATAGTTCCGTAGCCTCTCGAAGATAAGTACAGACGTCTCCGTACCGATCCGGAAGACTCTACCAAACCCGCTTATGACTCGTAGCACCTATGAACCTAGAGCTCTGATACCAACTTGTCACGACCCAAATTTTCCTCTTTCGGGTATCGTGATGGCACCTAGTCTTAGGGACTAGGTAAGCCTAACATTTCCACTGAACAACAACAATAATAAAGGAAATAAAAAAATTCGAAATAGAATTCTTGACAGAGTTTACAATTTCCCAAAACCCAGTAAATACAAGTCATAAGCTCTAAGAAATCTTTCTATCAAATCTAAAATACAACAGTCTAGGAATAAGTAAGTACAGTTGGATAGAAATAAAACAGGAAGATGACTCTGAAGCCTGCGAACGTAGCAGCAGGTTACCTAGAGTCTCCTCAGCAATGATCTGCGCAGCTACCAACAATAATAACCTGAAGCTGCACACAAAAATGTGCAGAAGTGTAGTGTGAGCACACCACAGTGGTGCCTAGTAAGTATCAAGACTAACCTCGGTGAAGTAGTGACGAGGACTAGTCAAGACACCACCGGTCTAATAAGTAAAAAGGCATAAATGTATAAAAGACCGAAACATATTATCTATCTAAAGATTTTTCAGTACAATTAACGATACGATCGAATAATACTGAAGGAAATTCAATAATTATGATCAACAGACAACATAATAGAAATACGCAAAGAAAATGGAAAGAATGCAATCCAAATGGCGAGAATCACAACCCAATCAAAATACTAGCAACTCAGCACTGCATCAATTTATCTACGTCAGGCTTTAGCCAATAACTCAATAAAACTGGTCAACCTTCGAGTAAAAACCTTTAAATCCTGAGTTTATTTTGAAAGCTTTAGAGATATAATCATTTCGGAATAGAGAAATTTCTTCTTTCAAACATACTTTCTCTGAATGTACATTTATATATTTTCAAAAAGAGAAATATTAACAACATAGTCTCTTCAAAATACGTGGTGTTCAAATATACTTTCCCAAATACTGCTCTTTCAAATATCATCAAAATACGTGATATTCAAAAATATATTTTCCCAAGTATTGCTCTGTCAAATAGCATCAAAATACGTGATGTTCGAAATATATTTTCCCAAGTACTGCTCTTTCAAATATCATTATTCTGCAAGAGAAATACTTTTCAAATATACTTTTCAATATATATATTTATATCTTTCGATCAAATTCTCCTCAATCATAAAACTACCGAAACTCATTCCGCAACTCAGAATTTGTCATGCAATGCAGTACAAGGGGGAAGCTCCCGGATCTCCGTCCGTAGTACCAAGTAAATGCGACGCAGTACAGGGGAAAGCTCCCGGATCTATCTCCGTAGTCCCAATTTAAATATTCAGTACAGGGGGAAAGCTCCCGAATCTCTGTCCGTAATCCCAATTTAAATATGCAATGCGGCCACTAAGAAAACAACCAGAATGTGACAGAAACAACATATATTGCCACAACCGGCACAAAAACAAACAAGGCCGAATAAGAAGTACGATGAGCAAATCAATACAAAGACTTAAATCACAAAAGTGGTAACAACTAACTCATAAGAAGTAGCCACTGAGAGGAATGCCAAGCACAAAGAGAGAACAACATAACGAGGGGAAGACAAGGCAAATATGGCAACAATTCTACATATTCAAGTTCACAACCAAGAAACCAAATCATCCCGTCAAGGGAATCAGCTATAACCAATCTCACTTAGACAATTAGCTTCACCAAATAAATTCAGTTTGAACAAATGCTCAGTAAATAGGAAACATCAACACGGGCGGTCATCAATTAAACCCAAGTAGTACTTAAGAGGAAAATCATTTAAGTCACAAGGTACGACTCGCGGGCATGCTTGACCAACGTATAAATATTCCAATTTCTTGTTAGACATTTATAGAGCAAGATTATACTA
This sequence comes from Nicotiana paniculata, assembly GCA_005239505.1. Taxonomy (NCBI): domain Eukaryota; kingdom Viridiplantae; phylum Streptophyta; class Magnoliopsida; order Solanales; family Solanaceae; genus Nicotiana; species Nicotiana paniculata. The sequence continues at coordinate 2,407 of MDKI01098116.1, read as the reverse complement.
TTTCTAGTCACATATGAAGCGTATGAAGGAAGACATAGCATGACGGTAGGAAAAACAGAGTCTTCATTTAAGTCAATTAAGGTCTTATAAGAAACAAGGAATGCTAGGAAAGTATTTCTAATTTGAACATGAAGAGTTGAGACTAGAAACCAGGAATTCAGATATAACAAGTTCAATTCATATACGGGGAGCATAAGGACCCAAAATCCCTAAAGGGCAATCTATTTGCAAACAAGTTCGAGTACACACTCGTCACCTCGCGCACGCGGACTACAATAAACATAGAAGACTCAATCTTAAGGGTTAGTTCCCCCACACAAGGTTAGGCAAGATACTTACCTCAAAGACGACAACCTGATACTCAAAAATTAACTTCTTGGGCGGGAAGGCCTCCGGACGTCTCAAAATCAACTAAAACAACTTCAAAATACATATAAAATGTATAAGAAACGATTCTGAATAATAAAGTTTCAATCTTTGCAAATTTATAAAAATCGACCCAAAAGTCGACCCCTGGGTCCGCGCCTCGGAACCCGACAAATTTTACAAATTCCGATTACCCATTCCGATACGAGTTCACCCATACTAAATTTATCCAATTCCGACAACATTTAGTCATTCAAATCATGAATTTTCATTTTTGAAGTTTTCTGTCAAAACCCACAATCCTCTCAACCCAAAACACAAATTAAATGATAAAAACAAGAACTAATTCATGAAATATATTTAATTCTAGTGGAAGAAACACTTACCCATTTGATTTTTCTGAAAATACCTCAAGGAATCGCCCAAAACCGAGCTATAGAAGTCAAAATATGTTTAAAATGGTGAAACCCCCGATTTTTGGAATATAATCTGCCTGCCCAGTTATTTGTGCACTGCGATCGCCGACACAGAGATGCGATCGCATAGGAGAAAAAAATATTGTTGGTAAAAAGGTGATATGCGATCATGGAGCTAAGTATGCGATCACATATAAGGGAAAGAGCCATTTCCAAGGATTTGCACAGTGCGTTCGCGAAGACCACTATGCGATCGCAAAGTAGGATGTTTCTATTGCCAAACGATGCACTGTGCGATCGCGTATCATGAAATGCGATCAAATTAAATGAAAAATTGGGCTGGTCCATTTTACACTATGCAATCACAGATGTGTCTATGCGATCTCATAGAAGAGAACACCAGATAGCAGAAAACTCATTTTACACCGGATTTTTCCTAAGTTTTGCACTCCGACACCTACCCGAAACTCACCCGAGCCCTCGGGGCTCAAAGCCAAATACACACAAAACCTCATAAACATCATACAGACTAATTCAAGTAATTAAACCACCCAAATAACATCATAAACATCGAATCAAACCTCAAAATCTATAGAAATTCTCAAAAACTTCATAAACTTCAAATTTTGCATTTAAGGTCCGAATCACGTCAAGCGAAATCCGTTAATTTCAAAACATCACAGATAACACATATAAATCGTATCGAACATGTACTGGGCTTCGGAACCATAATACGGGCCCGATATCACAGGTTTCACCTCAATTTTCATTTACAAAAACCTTTATATTTTTCAGAAAATAATTTTCTTTAAAAATTCATTTCTCGGGCTTGGTACCTCGGAATTTGATCCCGGGCATACGCGCAAGTCCCATATTTTTCTGCGGACCCTTCGGGACCGTCAAATCACGGGTCCGAGTACGGGTCCGGGTCCGTTTACCAAAAACGTTGACTGAACTCAACTTTATTCAAATTTCCAATACCATCTTTATCAATTTTTCACATAAAGTCTTCCCGGATACACGCCCGGGCTGTGCATGCAAAATCGAGGTGAGATAGAAGCAGGTTTTCACGACCTCAGAACACAGAATTAGATAGAATACACGGGATGACCGTTTGGGTCATCACAATTTTATCCCAATATGCCAAATTTTGACGAAATTCATTTCCTTCGACTCTCTTACCTTCTCACCTTCACGAATTTATTTATCACTTGTTTGAAGTAGCGTAATACTTATAATCTCGAAATAATCTCATTTCCCATGTGATGCGAGACTAAATTGCATGGTTTAGCATGTGATATACCTTACATTTTATGAGCATTAATGATAAAATTACACTTGTTATGTGCTTAATGGAGTTTATTTTATGTGTAGGTGAATTGGAAATGGAAACGGAGCTAAAGGGATGCAAATATGTCAAAATTACGCAAAAGGAGACGCCCGGGCGATAGCCGGGCATTTGCCCCCTAAAGCCAGGCCCCCCCTGACGTTAGGGGGGCGTTTACCCCATAAGGCCAGGCCCCCCCTGGCGTTAGGGGGGAGTTAGAGCCCAAACGCCAGGCCCCCCCCTGGCGTTAGGGGGGCGTTAGAGCCCAAACGCCAGGGGTCTCCAGTGTTGTCCAATT
>ML349448.1:0-79281 GCA_005239505.1 Nicotiana paniculata | reverse complement strand
ACTTTAAGTGGAAAAACTCCCGTACCCCCTTTGGGGCGTATAAAAAAAGGAGGTGTGACAATAGGTATTTATTTATCAACAACACAATCAAGGATCACAAAGTCGGGGGGTTGGAGGAACTTTCCCACTTTCACAAGACCATCATCAACAATCCCCACCGGTCAGTTGATTGAATGATCGGCCATTTGCAACCTCATACTTGTAGGCCTCGGCATATATAACCCCACTTGCTTGTAAATATAAAGAGGAATTAAGTTGATTCTAGCCCCATTATCATAAAGAGCTCTTGCAAAATCTTGCAACCCAATAGTACATGGAATGGTAAAAGCTATCGGGTCTTCTTTATTTTGAATGGTAGTTGTTTCAATGATGGAACTAACCCAGTGAGTCACATTCACCACTTAATTCTTGGTGGTTTTCTTCTTGGTGATCAAGTCCTTCAAGTATTTAGAAAAACCCGTCATCTCTTGAAATTCTTCCACAAATGGAATGTTCATCTATAATTTCTTGAGAATGTCATAGAATTTATCGAGTTTTCTATCATCAACCCTCCTAGCAAGTCTTTGAGGGAATGGAGTGGGAGGTCTAGGAATTGTTTCTAGAGCTTTTGGTGCTTTTTTTTACCTTTTCCTTGACCTCTTCACGATTCACTCCTTGGACTTTCACTTCCTTTGGGAGTTTTTCAACTTCAACAACAATTGGGACCTCAACTTGTGCCTCAACCTCTTATTCAAGATCTTCTACTTCAACCATTTGTTCATTCTCTCCTTGAAGTATTTTCCCGCTTGGAGTTGTGATTGCCATACAATGAGAAGTCGGACCACTCCCATTACCTTTTGGGTTTGCAATTGTGTCACTTGGGAGAGCTCCTTTTTTCTTCGGATTTTGCTCTATTGATAGATCTCTCATTTGCATTTTTAACTTTTGTATGGATGTGGTGTGGGACCCTACAAGCTCGGTCATGTTATTCATTGAAGTGTCATTTCTTTTTTGATTTTGCAATACTCTTTCAAGCATGTTCTCAAATTTAGACTCACTGGAAGAACTTTCCTTCCAATGTGAAGAGTTAGAGTATTTCCCATTTGGTGGAACATAGGGGTTTGGACTTTGATTTGAATAGTTGTTGTTGTACTCCAATTACCTTGATTTGAACTACCTTGATAATTTCTCCACTGTTAATGAACTTGCCCTTGTGGGTTATGCCTCCATTGCTTTTGTTGTCCGGGACCTTGGTAGGATTGTCTTTGGAAACCACCTTGAGAATTGTTGACATAATTTGCTTCCTCGCAATCTTCATTTGACAAGGGTTGCACATCTTCCACAACATTCACCTTTTTTGTTTGGCTTTCAGTGAACATCTTGGTCAACACATTAATGTTGGTGGAAAGACCGGCAATTACTTTATCTCTCTCTTGGTTCTCCTTAATCATGTTGGTCAAGGAGGGAGTACCATATGCAATTCCACCCATAGTGTCTTCCGAGTGCCAAGTTTGATTATGTTCTACCATCTTATCAAGAATTTGTGTGACCCTTGTAAATGTTTTGTACATAAAAGATCCATCCGCTGCATTTTTGGCTATGGATTGGTTCAGAGGATCCAAACCCATGTAAAACTTCTCCAACAAGATGTTGTCCGGGTAACCATGATTTGGCGACCTCACTAGATATAGCTTGAATCGATCCCATGCCTCATGTAAGTGCTCCCCTGGTAGTTGCTTGAAGAAGAAAATTTTATCCCGGAGCTCGGACTTCTTGCTTTGCGGGAACCATTTAGCTAGGAAAGCTCGGACAAGTTCAGGCCAAGAGTGAATAGAATTAGGTGGTAGATTTTGGATCCATTTCCTTGCCTCTCCAGCTAGTGAGTACTTGAATATCCTCAGTCTTAGGACATCATCTGAAACGTTGTTCTTATTGTGCATCACACACACACCCAAGATGTTTCTAAGATGTTGTGTTGGATCATCATCGGTGGAATTTCTGAAAAACCCCTCTGCCTTAAGCATTAGGATTAAGCCGTGTTCCACCTTGAAGGTAGCAGAATCAACTCTTGGAGGGACAATGTCATTTGTATCCTTAATGTACTCATCTATATCCGCAAAAGGATTCTCTTCTTCTTCATACTCGGCCATGTTTACCTAGCAACACCAAGCAAACCAAGCAAGGTTTGATGGAATAGAAAAAGACGTAAAGTAAATCACACACTAAATAGTAATTTCAAAATCGTATTCCCCGGCAACGGCATCAAAATTTGATATGCTCAAATTACACCTAAATAAATAGTGTAAGGCGGCCGATGTCAAATATAATATAACCCAACTAGGCCGAGATTGAATCCCACAGGGAATAGGTGTGAAAAGATTACTTGAATAGTGTGAAACTTGACTTAAATCGTAATTCTATTCCGTTTGCTTAAAAAGAGTGTTGTAATTATGTGTAGTAAAGAAGACTATTGTATTGTGAGAATGTAATTAATTTAATTAAAAAAACCAAGGTTGTGTCCCCTTCAATGTAATGTAATGCTATCTGTGTTAATATGATATATTTCTAATGGAAGGTCCTTGATATGCAAATGGTTTCTAAGTGACTACTCAATATTTTTCAATAGTTGAGTAGTATTTTCTCTTTATGATTTTTTCAAATATAAAAGAGTTGCAATTAGGAATAACCAATTTATTCCAAATAGAACCCACTTATTCCTAAGAGATTCTATTAAACAAGGGTTAAATCCTTGAGTTTTTTATATTCAATTCTACCAAACCCTAACCCACTTTTCCAATTAAAGAAAGAGTAAAATGGAATTAGTTAATGTTTGCAACCACCAATAATATGAAGCATGAGAAATGAATAAATATCAACCAACCATTATATCTATATATTCAATGATAAACACCCATTAATATTACACCCATTTAAGGTCCACAACCTTAGTATTTAAAACAAACTACTCATACTAACAAAGATAAAACAATAATTAAAGTCATAAGGCTTACAAAAGTACAAGATTCTCTCTTCAAGAGATTCAAAAATAATGGAGTATTCAACGCCTTCAATGTAGCCTCTTTTTCAGACAAGATGACCTATAAAAATCCTAGTAAATATATTTATAGTGGACTAAAATTTGGGGTCAAGATTGAAAAAAATGCCCATGCAGTGCCCTTCTGCGACTGCATAATCGTTGCAGACCATGTATGCGGTCCGCATAATTGAAACAGGCTTCGCATAATTGCAGGCCTTGAAGCCCAGTCCTCCATCACATTCTGGGTTTTGCGGTTCGCATAGCAATTATTCGACCGCATACTTCATCGCAAAAGTGTTAAGTAAACTTTCCATTTGTGATTGTGCGGTCATTATGCAGCCCGCAAAAATGTTATGCGACCGCATAATGGACCGCATATTCTTCTCTTCAGTGCTCAAAAGAAATGATTCAGTCTGCGGTGGGTTTGCGATCCACACATCAATTCTGCGGTTGCAGACCTGCCGCATTTCTGCCATTTGATGGATTTTTGACTTCTTTTTCATATTTTTGGTTCTTCAAGTCTTGTGCACTATAAAACACCAAAACGTCATAAGAATTAAATAAAAAAGCTTTGAAAGATGAGCTAAATTCTATGTAATTCGTATCAAAGTGCCGAATTTCTATGGCACATCAGGAACTTTTAAATCTTCCAACTTCTAAAACTCGCGTCGAAACATATCAAATCAACCCGGAATGATGTCAAATTTTGCAGGCAAATCCCAAATGACATAATGGAGCTGTTTCAACTCTCGAAATCACATTCCGACCCTGATATCACCAAAGTCAACTCTCGGTCAAACCTCTCCACCTTCCAAACTTCAACTTTTCCAACTTTCGCCAAAATGCTTCAAATTACCCTACGAACCTCCAAATCCAAATTTACCATACCAAGATGTTGAAATAATCCAGAACTCATTCCAGAGCCGTTTATATAAAAATCAAATTTCAGTCAACTCTTACCGCTTAAGCTTCCAAAACTAGAATCTTTCTTCCAATTTGACGATGAATCATCCGGTAAACTCGACCATGAACGCAATTCAATAAACATAATACAAAGATACTCAAGACCTTATGCTGCCGAACGGGACTTAAATTCTCAAAACGACCGGCCGGGTCGTTGAAACACCATATTTAAGGCATGAGAAGTTGTAACAGTCTTTATCAACAAATCCTCATGATTCATAACATCCCCACATAATTTTAATTGGGAAGTTATTTGAAATACAATAGAGATAAACTCACTTACGGTCTTGAAATCTTGCAATCTTTCAGTCCAGTCCATAATTCAAGTGGATCTTTCAGTGTCAAATTTTCAACCTTCAAACCATTATCCAAATGATGACGAAGAAAAATCATGGCCTTCGCTTTGTCTTGGCTCAATGCCTCATTACCTTGAATAATAGCGTCACCAAGACCTTTAGCATAAGTGAATTTCAACATCGAGAACTCATGATAGGTAATTCTTTTCATAAATGTCAAGTGCTATAAACTCAAGCTTCGACAAAATCGACATGATAAAAAACTATTAAAGAAAATAAGTAAGTTAGAAATAATAAATACAAGTATAGTGCCGGAGAATAATTTTTCATATGTATAAGTTATTAAATCAGTTAGCATGCTCAAAGACAATTAAAAGTTTTCTAATTAAAACTGATCATTCGTATTATGCATACAAGTGGAGAAAACAAACTAGAATTTATTCATCAAGCATGAATAAAAATTGATTATGAAAACAAAAATAAATATTGCATATGTTGGTAGTTAGAAGCGCACAACATATATGCAATAAGACTAGCATATTGTTTTACGAAAACTTTTGTTGTTTCACTGTCTTATAAAAATTTATTCTTGTAAAATGAGTTTAGAAATTTATTTTTGTAAAAACACAAATACCAAATTAACAACATTTAATCATACCTTGGTGAATTGAGGAACTTGAAACTCAACTCGGAGATCGAAAGCTTTTTATACTGATAACGTGTTAAGAAATATAGCTAAAAGTAACAATATAAAACAAGAAAATAAGTAACAGAATAAGAAAAGAAGATATAAATTTCTTATTTCATCGACTGTTCAAGTGTATCCCATATCATATTTTATGCTTCTATTTATATTATTACATACAAGGTTACAAAAGGATTATCTTAAACATGACATTAACAATTGAGATCATGGGGAAGATCATGGGGAGAGTTTATAGAGGTGTGTGAGTTACAATCATAATAGTGAGTAATAGTGGGAGGTTATCTATATCATAAATGAAAGTAGTGGACATCCACATTTGCTAATAATTTACAGCATAAATATTATATTAAAAGTTATTCTTGATTATAAAGTAGAAGTTACAAAAATGGTTAGTTCTTGAAACTAATAATTGTTGATCCTATATAGCTAATTTCAATAAAGGCAAAATACCTTAACACTCCCCTAAACTTGACACGAATTATTAGTTACAATCTTAAACTATTCGTGGTCTTAATTATTCCCCTTAACTTGGCCTTTTGAGAGCCATTACCCCACTGGACGCTGATGTGGCAAAGAGTGTGAGTGCACTCGCTTGCCACGTGGATTTTTCTGTAGATGTGGCATTTTTTAAAAATAAAATATATTTTTACCTTTTTAAGTATGTTACTTTTTTGGATAATTTTTTTCGGATACAATTTGTAATAAAACATGGATAGAACTACATTATTTAAGCTAAATTTTTTTATTTGGCTAAAAATAATAAAGTTTTAGTTAATATTTTTTTGAATTTGATCTAAAAATAATGATTTATACAATTGAAATAAATAGTCATGTGTGTTTTATTATAATTTTTAGATGCCTTGATTATTTATTTCAATTGACTATTTATAACATATACTCATGATAGTTATCTCATACTTTTTTTATTATTATTTTTTCTTTTTCTAATCCTTTTGTCATATCAAGGATTTACATTTGCACTTACAATTATAAAATTTTCAGAAGAATATAATGGGAATGAGGTAATGTCACGCTCCGAACCTGAGGGAGGGGCAAGACCGGCACCCGGTGCCTTACCTATCTTTGCGTACCAACTTGCGACTAAGGGACTCTAAACATATAATGTCATACTTTTGTTATGGGCCACATTGCAAGACAATTTGCAAACAATGACTAACATCAATATAAAGTTGGGTCGACAAGGCCGTCATAACTACTACAGCTAGAAAACCAATCAAAATATACATACAAGGCCTAGAAGCCCACTATACTGCACTAACTGACAAGATATGCCTACAAGCCTTTACTGATGGATATACTGTGATCGGAACAGGGCGCCCACCTATTCGTAACATATATACATATATACACAAGATGTACATAAAGCTCTAGATCCGGAAACTCCGAAGGGCATGGAGCTTACTGATCAAGCTGAACTCGGGCAACACTAATTAGGAGGTCTACCTGTCTGTCTGTCTGAACCTGCACGCATGAAATGCAGTGCCCCCAGAAAAGGGACGTCAGTACAAAATAATTTACCGAGTATGTAAGGCAATATACGGAAAGTTGAAACTGAACTGATAATATAATAACTGAAAGTAACTGGGAGTCAAAGATAATATGAAGATATTCTTACCTGTTGATACTGACTCAACTCTCTTAATATAGTAAGTAAAATTGTTGTCCGGCTCTATAAGGCTCGGTATATATATAACTTCTTCGCCGTAGTAGGCTCACTCATAGGCGCTCGATCATACTAGGCTCTATATCTCGGCCAACTAGGCTCTCTCATAGGCGCTCGACCATAATAGGCTCGGTATATAACTTACCATCTGATCTGAGGTTGCCCAATAGGGGCCTGCCCATTGATTATAGCTCGATGGTAATGAAAATACTATAATACTGTATATATAGGTTCTCTCCTCTCTTGACTGGAGCAAGACAATACTCAATTGAATATGAAGTCCCGATAAGGGAGAATACTGTATTTTAGGAGACTAGGATAATGTATATAAATTCGGGAGTATGAACTTCTCTTTATGCCTTGTTATCAAACATATATAATTACGAGATCATGTCAAAATGAAGGAAATGTTTAGCCTTAACATACATGGGCCGATTCTCTTGACAATCTCTCCAACACATGTTAATTGCGATAAAACATGTAACAACGGATCGAAGTAGGAAAAAAATTCATATGGTATTCTTTGAGAAAGATTGCACCGTACTCCCTCAGAATCGCAAAAATCCCGTTGCCATAACATTACATAGTCTCGTATGATTTTTGTAGCAAAAATTCACGCTGCTAACAGATCAATTCTTGTATGAACTTGATGAAGCCTCCTTTATTACTTTGTAGAGGACAAAATGAATTTTTGAGATGTTTTTATGTCTTTATGTGTGGGCCCCACACTTTAGATGACTAAGCCACACTTCATTTAGGAAATTTGACAGGTAATTGGGGAATTTGGCATGATACTTCATTTAGAGGTCCATTATTTTTTGTAAGAAGATGTCCATAGGTTTAAACATAATTTTCAAAATAACTAAATCAATTAATCTGAAATCTCTAAGAAAACAAATCAAATTGAGATTATTTGGTTTGGTATTTCATAACCAAAAAATTGAACAGGAGTTTTCATAATCCCATTCGAAGTGTCTGATGTCAGAATAAACGAAAAGTCATGTGTATTTTTTTTATAACTTTTTAGATGCCTTGACTATTTATTTCAATTGTATAAATCTTTATTTTCAGGTCAAATTCAAAAAATATTAACTAAGACTTTATTATTTTTAGCCAAATAAAAATATTTAGCCTAAATAATGTAGTTCTATCCAAGTTTTATTATAAATTGTATTCGAAAAAAATTATCCAAAAAAGTAACATACTTAAAAAGGTAAAAATATATTTTATTTTTTAAAAAATATCACATATACAGAAAAATTCACGTAGCAGGCGAATGCACCCACACTCTTTTCCACATCAGCGTCCTGGGGAGTAATGGTTCTCAAAAGGCCAAGTTGAGGGAGGTAATTAAGACCACGAATAGTTTAAGGCTATAACTAATAATCCGTGTCAAGTTTAGGGGGTGTTAAGGTATTTTGCCATAAATAAATAAAGAAAATATCTCATATAAGCTCTCAATCATCTCAATCATATATTTAACTTAAATTTATTCTCAAATTTTTTAGTTTCATTACTTCAATTTTACAAGCTATCATGCTTTTTTTTTTTTCAACCAAAACACTCAACCTTTAAATATTTAAGATTTTTTTCTTAATTTTTGTTTGACAAGCAATATATTTCTAAGTTCATTCTAAAAAACACAAACAAGATCGACTAACTGATAGAAGACGTAATGGAATTATTTTCAACATATTAGAAAAGAATAATTTACAACTGCCAAAGCAGAATTCAGCCGCTACATTTTGATTATTCTAGACTTCCTTTGTTTTGAAGAGAGTTTTCTTTCTTTGTTCAAGCATGTAGTTCTATACATCTTCGGATATCATCTTTTTATGAAAATAAGAGTCTATGATTGTAAAAGAATTACATGCGATTGGTAGATTCTGAAGGACTACGTAAAATCCAAGAAGCGTGAAAATATAAAATTTATGCTAAAATCAAAATTAGAATTTATTTTGCCAACGTATTCGCACAAAATTTAATGTTTTAGTTTTGTTGTGTCTATATATTTCGTCCTTATTTAAATTTGTAATTTTAGATTCTTGTTTTGTGTCATGACCCAAAATCTAACGGTCGTGATGACACCTAATCCAACCCGTTAGGTAAGCCAATTAACAACTATCCAAATTTAATGAGATTTATCAAGAAAAGAAATGATAAAACAATTGCTTTTATACAAGAATTTTCTAAGGACTGGTAGTACAAATCATGAGCTTCTAAGATTTAGAGTTTACAAAGCCGGTATGAAACAAATACGTCATCTGTTTGAAAATACATGAACAGATTAAAAATTCTAAAGTTACCAAGGACAAGAGGCGGCTCTAACCAGAACGCAAGTACATCTTCAAATCCAGCTCCCTCCATACACAACAACATTAGCATCCAACATCTACACACAAGGTGCAGAAGTGTAGTATGAGTACAACCCACCCCATGTACTCTGTCACGACCCAAATTCTCCCTCCGTGAATTATCGTGATGGCACCTAGTCTCTACAACTAGGTAAGCCTAACACTTTGCGAAAATGAAATGAAAAACGTGAAAAACTAACAACTAACAATAGCAGATATCTTAAATAAGCAATTGAGATGCCACTCGACATATACAATAATTAAATCCTGAAATATACATAACACTCCTAAGATCCGGAACACAATAAGTGACAAGCTTCTACGAAGTTCTAACTGTTCTATACATCAGTGTCTATAGAAATAAGAGAATAATCAACATAGGGGGATAGATGGGGACTCCGAGGATCTGCGAGCGCGGACAAATGTACCTTGAAGTCTTCAGGATAGCAGCGACTGCAACTAATAACGAGGCTGGTAGGAGGAAACTAGATCTGCACACGAAAAACATGTGCAGGAAGAGGAGTGAGTACACCACAATGGTACCCAGTAAGTGCCAAGCCTAACCTCGGTCGAGTAGTGACGAGGTCAGGTTAGGGCCCTACTGGTATATATATATATATATATATATAAACAAGGCACGGTGAAATATTGTAATAAAATAAAGACTGAAATTCAACAAGAATGAAATCATAGAAAGGTAACAACTCAGTACACAGAGATAACAAGAGGGGATCTCCCGAGATACCATCTTGTAGTCCCAAACGTAAATGTGCAGGGGGATTTTCTAGAATACCGTTCCATAGTACCAAATGTAAATGTGCATGGGGATCTCCCAGAATACCCTCCATAGTCCCAAAGTAAATATGCAAGATATGGAGATCTCCCGGAATACCTTTCCGTAGTCCCAAAAGTAAATATGCAAGGGGATCTCCCGGAATACCTATCCGTAGTCCCAAAAGTAAATACATAGCTCAAACAATAGGATTTAACAACTACAACACGAAGTCCTACAATTTAGACTAAGTACAAGCCAAGGAAAATAGGAAAAATTCTCTAAACATGCTGCATGGAGTTCAGATAAACAATTAAGGCAAGTAGACATGTTGTTCTAATCTAACAGGATACTACACATGCTGATATGACTCAAATAAGAAGGAAACATGTTATTACTTAGCAGAAATCCGGTTCTTACAATAATTAGCCCGTGTACGTACTCGTCACCTCACGTACATGGTGCTCACACATAAAAAAAATACCAAATCCTAAGGGGAGTTCCTCCCACAAGGTTAGGGAAGACACTTACCTCGAACCAAACTTAATCAATCCGTAACAATGCTCTTTCCACGAAAATCCGACTCCGAACGGCCCAAATCTAGACAAAATCAATTACATATCATAAATATAACAACAAAGAACTAATCCAGTTACTGAAATCAAAGCTAAAGCAAGCAATTGGAAATCTCCCTAAAAAGCCTCCCCGGGCCCACATCTCGGAATCAGGTAAAATTCACAAAATATGAAAACCCATTCACTTACGATTTCACTCGTACGAAAATTACTCAAATCCGATATCAAAATCCCAAAATTTGGCCTAAGAACTTTTCTCAATTTTTCAACCCAAAGCCGAAATTAAATGGTGGAATAAACTATGGATTAATGAGATATAACCATAAAGGAGTTAAGAATTTTGACCCACAAGTTTTCTCTGAAAATCCCTTGAAATATCGCCTTAATCCGAGCTCTCTAGGTCCAAAAATGAAGAATGAAATCAAACCCTCGCACTTAGCCCTTTTTCTGCCAGTCAAACCGCACCCGCAGTCCAGTTTCCACTTCCGCGGTGCCACTTTTGCAGCGAAGACTCCACACCTGCATATTTTCACTTAATTCCCACGCATCGCACCTTCGCACAACAATCCGCATCTGCAGACGCGCTTTTGCGCTCAACCGTCCGCTTATGTGGAAACCTTGACCACCTCAGCTTCCTCACCTATTGCGCTTCTGCGATCACACTTCCGCAGATGCGGCTCCGCTTCTATGTCTTAGACGTCGCACCTGCGACCACTGGTCAAAATCCGTCTTCTCCGCATCTCCGATCGTCCAGTCGCCTCTGCGAGCTCGCAGCTGCAGCCAATCACACTGCAGGTGCAATGACACCAGAAGCAACCCATCATCAGTCATTTCTCTAAGTCCAAAATGCATCTGATAATGATCCGAAACGCACCCGAGGCCCCCCGGACCTCAACTAAACATACCAACCAATCCTAAAACACCATACGAACTTAGCCGAGCCCTCAAACCACATGAAACAACGCTAAAATCACGAATCATCCTCCGATTCAAACTTAAAGAATGTGATACTTCCAAATTCTACAACCGATGTCGAAACCAACCAAACCACACCCGATTGGCCCCAAATTTTGCACACATGTCATATTCAACCCTACGGACCTACTCCAACTTCCGTGTTGGAATCCGACCCCAAAATCAAAAAGTCCACTACCGGTCAAAATCTCCAAAACTTGGACTTTCACCATTTCAAGCCTAAATGAGCTACATACCTCTAAAACACATTTCGGACACGCCCCTAAGTCCAAAATCACCTAACAGAACCGATTGAACTCCATTGGGGAGTCGTCTTCACATAGTTCCGACTACGGTCCAAATTCTAAGGCTTAAGCTCCCGTTTAGGGACTAAGTGTTCTAAAACACTCCAAAAAGCAAAACGAAACCTCTCGGCAAGTCACAATAGCAGAAATATATACGGGGGAAACAATTAATAACGGATCGGGGCTATAACTCTCAAAACGACCGGCCAGGTCGACACATCCTCCCCCTCTTAAAACAATCATTTGTCCTCGAATGAGTATAGAGACATAGCTGAAGCTATGAAAAAATAAGGATAACGGCTGCACATATCCTGCTCGGTTTCCTAAGTCGCTCCTCGATCGGCTGATTCCTCCACTGAACTTTCACGGAAGCAATGTTCTTTGACCTTAGCTTTCTGACCTGCCTATCCAAAATAGCCACTAGCTCCTCAACATAAGATAGATCCTTGTCCAACTGCACTGAGCTAAAATCCAATACATGAACAGGATCATCGTGATACTTCCGGAGCATAGAAATGTGGAATACCTGATGCACTCTTGCTAGGCTGGGAGGTAAGACAATCTCATACGCAACCTCCCCAACATGCCGCACCACCTCAAAAGGACCAATGCACCTTGGGCTCAGCTTGCCCTTATTTCCGAAACTCATAACGCCCTTCATAGGCGATACCCGAAGCAAGACCCGCTCTCCAACCATGAATTCTACATCGCGAACCTTTCGGTCCGCATAACTCTTCTATCTGGACTGGGCCGTGCGAAGTCGATCCTGAATCACCTTTACCTTATCCAAGGCATCCTGGACCAAGTCTATACCCAATAATCTGACCTCGCCCGGCTCAAACCAACCCACTAGGGACCGACATCGCCTACCATAAAGAGCCTCATACGGTGCCATCTGGATGCTCGAATGATAACTGTTGTTGTGGGAAAACTCCGCAAGTGGCAAGAACTGATCCCATGACCCTCCAAACTCCCGCACACACGCACGGAACATATCCTCTAATATATGAAAAGTGCACTCAGACTGTCCGTCCGTCTGAGGGTTAAATACTGTGTTCAGCTCCACTCGAGTACCCAACTCATGTTGTATGGCCCTCCAAAAATGTGATGTAAACCGCGTACCCCAGTCAGAGATGATGAATACCGGTACGCCATGAAGCTTGACGATCTCGCGAATGTAGATTTGAGCCAGCTGCTCGAAAGAATATGTAGTCATCATAGGAATGAAATGAGCTGACTTGGTCAGCTTATTCATAATCATCCAAACTGCATCAAACCTCCACTGAGTCCGTGGGAGTCCAACAACAAAATCCATAGTGATCCGCTCCTATTTTCACGCCGGAATCTCTAACTTCTGAAGCAACCCACCCGGTCGCTGATGCTCATACTTCACCTACTGGCGATTTAGGCACTGGACCACATACTCCACTATGTCCTTCTTCATCCTCCTCCACCAGTAATGCTGTCTCAAGTCTTGATACATCTTCGCATCACCCGGATGAATGGAGTACCGCGAGCTATGAGCCTCCTGAAGAATCAACTCACGCAACCCATCTACATTAGGCACACATAGCCTGCCCTGCATCCTCAATGAGACATCATCCCCAATAGTGACCTGCTTGGAATCACCGTGCTGGACCATGTCCTTAAGGACAAGCAGGTGGGGGTCATCATAATGACGCTCCCTGATATGATCATAAAGAGAAGACCGAGAGACGACACAAGACAATACTCGACTCAGCTTAGAAATATCCAATCTCACAAACTGGATGGCTAAGGCCTGAACATCCAATGCTAAGGGTCTCTCTGTTGCTAGAAGATATGCTAACTCCCCAAACACTCTGCCCGGCGACTCAAAGAATCGGCCACCACATTGGCCTTCCCCGGGTGGTACAGAATGGTGATATCATAGTCCTTAAGTAGATCCAACCACCTCCGCCGATGCAAGTTAAAATCCTTTTGCTTGAATAGATGTTGCAAACTCTAATGATCGCTGTAGATCTCACAAGGAACATCGTACAAATAGTGCCGCAGAATCATCACGGCATGAACAATAACTGCTAACTCGAGGTCATGGACATGGTAGTACTTCTCATCCACCTTTAGCTGTCTGGATGAGTAGGCAATCACCCTAACGTCCTACATCAACACCGCGCCAAGACCAATCTTTGATGCATCACAATATACAATGTAAGACCCCGAACTTGCAGGCAATACTAGTATTGGGGCTGAAGTCAAAGCCGTCTTGAGCCTCCGAAATCTCTCCTCGCACTCCTCTGTCAACTGGAATGGAGCACCCTTCTGGGTCAGCCTGGTCATAGGTGCTGCAATAGATGAGAATCCCTCTACAAAAACGACAGTAATAACCCGCCAAACCAAGAAAACTATGGATCTCCGTAGCCGATGATGGTCTAGGTCAACTCTACACTGCACCTTCTTCAGATCCACCTTGATCCAATCACTTGATACTACATGGCCCAAGAATTCCATTGAGTCTAGCCAGAACTCACACTTTGAAAATTTGCATACAACTTCTTTTCTCTCAAACTCTGAAGCAGAGTCCTCAGGTGCTGCTCATGATCCTCCCGAGTCCGGGAGTACACTTGAATGCGACAATAAACACAATGATGAAGGAGTCAAGATAAGGCTAGAACACACTGTGCATCAAATGCATAAATACTGCTGGGGCATTGGTCAGTCCAAAAAACATAACAAGAAACTCATATTGACCATATCTAGTCCTGAAAGCAGTCTTCGGGATATCTGGCTCCTGAATCTTCAACTGATGATAGCCTGAACGTAAGTCAATCTTGGAAAATACCCTGACACCCTGTAACTGATCAAATAAGTCATCAATACGAGGCAATGGATACATGTTCTTCACTGTAACTTTGTTCAGCTGGCGGTAACCAATACACATACGCATAGAACCATCCTTTTTCTTCACAAACAAGACGGGAGCACCCCAAGGTGACACACTGGGCCGAATGAAGCCCTTATCAAGCAACTCCTAAAACTGCTCCTTCAACTCCTTCAACTCAGAAGGATACATACAATATGGAGGAATAGAGATGGGCTGAGTTCCCGACAACAAATCAATGCCGAAATCAATATCTTTATCAGGCGGCATACCCGGAAGATCAACTGGAAACACATCTCGGAAGTCCCTCACTATTGAAATTGACTAAACTATAGGGGTACCAATACTGACATCTCTCACATAAGCTAGATACACGTCACACCCCTTCTCAACCATTCGTTGAGCTTTAAGAAATGAAATAACTCTGCGGGGAGTATACTCTATGGTACCCCTCCACTATAATCGCGGTAAGCCTGGCATAGCCAGTGTCACAGTCTTAGAGTGACAATCAAGAATAACATAATGGGCCGACAACGAGTCCATGCCCAAGATAACATCAAAATCTACCATGCTGAGTAATAATAAATCAGCTCTGGTCTCAAAACTTCTAAGAGAAATCAAACACGACCGATACACGTGGTCCACAACAAGAGAATCTCCCACAGAAGTAGACACATAAACAGGGGAACTCAAAGAATCTCGAGATACGCCCAAATGTGGGGAAAAATAAGAGGACACATAGGAATACGTAGAGCAGAGGTCAAATAATATCGACGCATCTCTATGACAGACATGAATAATACCTGTAATGACAGAGTCAGAAGAAACTGCCTCTGTACGAGCCGGAAGAGCATACTACCTGGCCTGGGCTCCCCTCTAGGGCAACCTCGACCTCCCCAACCTCCACCTCGAGCTGGCTGAGCAGGTGGGGCGGTAGCTGGTACTGGAATCATAGCCTGAGGATCCGGTGGAGCACGTGGTGGCTGAGAAGTCTGTGGAGGTGCACCCTCCTAAGTCTGGGGGAAATCCCTCACCATATGGCGAGTATCGCCACACTCAAAACAACCCCTCAGAGGGTGTGGCTGCTGTGACTGACTCGGGCAAGGTCTGTTGGGTTGGTCGCTAAAAGCACTCAATCATGAGGCACACTAGATACGGTGATGCATAATAAGGCTCCTGGGGCATAGAAGGGTGCTGGAACACCACTGGTGGCTGGAAGAGCTGAATGAACGAGGCGACTCACATAACCCCTACCATGGCGAGCTACTGGGGCACGAGCACCAGAATAAGAACTAGTCTCTCGAGACCTCTTGGCCACTCTCTCCTCTCTGTCCCGGGAAAGCACACCCTCCAATCTCTTGACAATACTCAAAACATGCTGATAAGAGATATCCATCTCCAACTCCCTGTCCATACTGATCTTGATGCTGGGGTTGAGTCCCTCAATAAAGCGACGAACCCTCTCCCGAACTGTAGCAACCAAGGCCGGTGCATGTCGGGCCAAATCACTGAAACGGGCATACTCTGACACAGTCATAGAACCCTGGCGCAACTGCTCAAAATCCGCGCGCCATGCATCCTTGAGGCTCTGAGGGACATACTCTCTCAAAAAACATGTCCGAGAACTGAGTCCATGTAAGTGAGGCTTCCTCGTCTGGACTACTCAACTCATAAGCACACCACCACTAATAGGATACTCCTCTATGATAGAAAGTTGTAAAAGAAACCCCACTCGTCTCTGCTATGCCCATAGTATGAAGAATACGATGACACTTCTCCAGAAAACCTTGAGCATCATCGATAGCCAATCCGCTGAAGGTATGTGGGTGGTACTTCTTGTACCTCTCAAGTCTAAGCTACTCCACCTCATAAGCGGTTGTCCTGGTCTCATGATGAACAAGAGCTACCGGCTGCATAGGAATTAACTTTGGGGACTGATCAACTTGGACCCTCTACTCAGGAGTAGGGGCTGCGGGAGTCTATGCCCCTCCCGTCTCCTGATATGTGGCGGGAGCTAGTGGGATAAATCCAGCCTGAGCTAAGGTGCTGAACATGGTCATGAACTGGGATAGAGTCTCTTGGAGGGTTGGTGCAGCAATAGGAACCTCCGGTGCCTGCCTTCCTACTGGAGCTGCTGGGGGCTCCTTTATCGCAGCTTGCGCGGTGCTCTGGCTGCACCGCGTGGTCGTCCTCTACCCCGGCCCTGGCCTCTGGCGGCTCTAGCAGGGGCCGCGAGTGCCTGGTCGTTAGATCTCCTAGTACGGGTCCTCACCATCTGTGAGAAAGAATAGAATAGAGAATTTTAGAATTTGATGCCAATAACTCGCACGACAAGGAATCAAAATAAGTATTATTGTTCCTAATAGTTCCATAGCCTCCCGAAGATAAGTACAGACGTCTCCACACCGATCTGCGAGACTCTAATAAAGCGACTTGTGAATCACGACACCTATGAACCTAGAGCTATGATACCAACTTGTCACGACCCAAATTCTCCCTCCGTGAATTATCGTGACAGCACCTTGTCTCTACGACTAGGTAAGCCTAACACTTTGTGGAAATTAAATGAAAAATTTGAAAAATTAACAAATAACAATAGTAGATATCTTAAATAAACAATTGACATGCAGGTCGACATATACAATAATTAACTCTCAAAATATACATAACACTCCCAAGACCCCGAATACCGTAAGTCACAAGCTTCTATGAAGTGCTAACTGTTCTATACATCAGTGTCTATAGAAATAACAGAAGAATCAACATAGAGGGATAGAGGGGGACTCCGAGGATCTACGGGCGGGGGAAAATGTACCTTGAAGTCTCTGGGACAACAGGGACTGCAACTAATAACGAGGTTGGTAGGAGGAACCTGGATCTGCACACGAAAAACATGTGCAGGAAGGGGCGTGAGTACACCACAATGGTACCAGTAAGTGCCAAGCCTAACCTCGGTTCAGTAGTGACGAGGTCAAGTCAGGGCCCTACGTGTGTGTGTGTGTGTGTGTGTGTGTGTGTGTGTGTGTGTGTGTGTGTGTGTGTGTGTGTGTGTATGTGTATAAACAAGGCAGAGTGAAATATTGCAATAAAATAAAGACTGAAATTCAACAAGAATGAAATCATAGAAATGTAACAGCTCAGTACACATAGATAACAACAGGGGATATCCCGAGATACCTCTCGTAGTTCCAAATGTAAATGTGCAGGGGATCTCACGGAATACTGTTCTGCAGTCCTAAACGTAAATGTGCAGGGGAATCTCCCAAAATACCTTTCCGTAGTCCCAAAGTAAATATGCAAGACAAGGGGATCTCCCGGAATACAGTTCCGTAGTCCCAAAAGTAAATATGTAGGGGGATCACCCGAAATACCGTTCCGTAGTCCCAAAGGTAAATACATAGATCAAACAATAGGATTAACAGTGATCACGCCCATCTATGACTTATAAAAAGTACTAAGCGGTCGTTGCAAATATATTCCGGTTAACAAGTCCGAAGTCGAATCCCACAGGGAATTAACTTATTAAGCACAACTACTAGACTCGCACAAATTCATACAATCAATCTTCAGAAATATTTAAATAACAAATGGGATGTTTACTACTAAATATTTATTTTTGAAAATGCAGTAATTAATAACTAACTAGGAACAAGTTGTAGACAAGATTTGGAACGATCTAAGGTTCTGATTTCCCCTATTGTCGGAATCCTTTTCACTATGTTTCCTATAAATTTGCCTAATTTTACTCTACAGACCATGAGCTCTCAGAGTGTCGTAATTCTCTCCCGAGTAACTACCACAATTTACTAGACATATTCTTCCAAATTACGCTAGCTGGCACTAAGTTATGACTCACTCAGATCGCACCAAGGTTTCGTCATTCCTAATCCCACCTCCGTATTGATCCCTCATATACGTTACGAGTGGTGTTGTTCAACAACTACCTAAATATGTACTCTCTTCCGAGTAATACACAGTAAATAGGCACAGTCGATTGAGAGCTCTTCAACCAACCACAATATAAACGTAGTTGAACAAATAGAGAAAAAAATACGGCAAATCTATATTAACGTAACAGGAAAATCATCCTCCAATAGGTTCCATCAAAACCCTAGATTGGAATTTTAGCTACTTATACTCATAGTAACAATATCACAAGTATTTTTCATAAATAAATTACAAAGTAAGGATGAAGGAATGTAGAAATTAATGATTCTTTCCCCCAACGGGTGTTCCACGAGCTATTCTTGCCCCCCTTTGCAAAACGCCTTCAAAAGTGGTGTTTAATGCCTATTTATATGTGTAGGAAAAGACCTAAACTACATAGCCCAATCCAAGTCCAACAAGGAGACGAAATAAGCCTTCACCGGGTTAGGCTCGCTATGGATCGTGCCTCGCGAGGTAAAAGGCGATATGCAAATCGCCTCAGACTGTGTGATGCAAGAAATCTCGCGCACTCAACCTCGCCCTACCCCTTGCGTCCCCTGCTCCCAGGAAAGCTCAGATGCTCGCATCGCCAGTTCTAACGCGAGCTTCTGGGCGTGCTTTCATGGTGCTTCATTTTTATGCTGTTCAATTCTTTCTTTCTTCTTTCCTACTGTTTTCGAGCATGCTTTATACTTTAAATATTCCTTTTTCTCTACTTTAATCTCCAATGTACCTGCACATAAAATAGACTCCATTATGCACAAATAAAGTATAGTTTAGCATTAAAGCACCTAAAATTTAAGGTAAATAATGTACTAATATATGGAATTATAGCCAAACATCACTACCCCACACTTAAACATTGCTCTTCCTCGAGCAATCAAACTACACTCTATAGACGCGACCGTTTTAAGCAATTCTCTTTACCTGTCACACCAAGAATCTTTAAAATATATTAAGCACAAATGTGTAACATCCTCACCTCAAGATTTGACTCACAAATACCATGCATTATTCACAATTCACTTACTTACTCTATTATGGAGGTCAATGACATTACCTTTCCCTCATGAATCACGTGCCCTCACACAACAAAAGAAATTAGTTCCACACACAATAAATTTTAAGATCGTAGGAACTCAAGATAGGAAGAATTCACTCGCTCTCATAAATAACATTCATATGCCACAAATGATGCACCATAGGCTTGCCCGCAGTGTAATACTCTACTAATCGAGCTCATTCAGTGTACGATCAAGTAGGACTTTAATTGTAATGTAGTTGCAAGTCGGGTATGATACATTTGGATATGAGTGAATACACCTCCCTTAAGCACTATAATACATATACTTTAACACTCAAGCCCATACTTATGTCAAACCAAAACTCCACCTTCATATCAACGTATATTACCCCATACTTCTTTAAGCACAATTACATCACTAGCCACCACCATCAAGAATTATTTTACATACAATACAACTATATATATTTTTTTATTCAATCCAAGTGGCTTTTATTGATATATATTTTTTTTGTTTTCAAAACGGTGAACTTTTATCCTTATTTCATTTGTTCCACTCAAAATCCAACCACCACCCTCACTTTAACTTTTACATAATTCATCACAATGCAGGTGCTCAGAGAGGTGACAAGGTTCAAATATATGGTCAATTCAAACAAAGGGGTAAGGCTTGTAATGTGGTTACCAAAGAAACAAGATTAAAGGCTCAAATGGGTTAACTACGTTATATGACATTTAGGCGGGTAAGCTATATATATCTGGCTCAATAAAGAAACGCCTATATCACTTCCTAGACTGAACAAGACTACTATTTCACTTTGCACACACACGGGGCAAGTTCTAGACATCAACTACAATGCACATAATACATACAAAACTCACACACACATGTCACATAATCACTTAGGATTGGTTTTATCATGACACTCCAGTCAAAGAAGTTAAGCAAATTTAAGAATCTACGATTTAAGGTACATATACTAGAGTCAAAAACTAAGCCTAAGCATCACAACCAGAGTACTCACTATTCTCAAGGCATGACAAATTCAATAGATATCGCTGCAATTCAATTCATAGCATAGTGGTTTCTACTCCTAAAAATTAAAACTAACTACACCCGGTTCAACTAAAACCCTTGTAAAAGAACCGCGGCACAAAGAAAAACCAAGGGGGAATTACTACCCTACCTACAAAAAAATCTTTTTGTTTTTTTTCTTTAGACTTAATTCTCTCAAGAACACTGTCTAGAAGATCCATCATCGGGAAGAGTCCAATCTTTCTACTTTTTTTCTTTCTAAAAGGATAAGACGACCCAAAAAAAAACTAAAACAAGACTAATATTTACAAGTTACCACCCCACACTTATTTCATGCAATGTCCTTAGTGTATACACAAATTGACAAAATAATTAAAAAATGAGTAGGGCGGATAAAAACTCCCTGATCAAGCTGCATCATCGCCGTCCTCCTCTGAGGTTGCCCACTCCTCATCTTGTGCTTCCTCCTCCTCCTCATCCTCATCATCTGACTGCTTTGGCTCGACCTCTGATTGCTCAGGTGTGTTGATATCCCCATCCTTTGGGAGTCTATATCCATCACCAAGCCCAACTAGCTGTTGAGCATGAACATTGAGCGGGAACCGCTCCTCCAATATGGTCCTCTCCTTTGTAGTGGTCGGTCATCCCCTGATCTGAAGCTGCAAGTCCATCATCCCATATAAATGGGCCATAAATCTATATTTGCGAGCATTATGCTCTTCACCTGTCATTGATGGCATAGCATTCTCTTCCTTAACCCAAACGCTAGTAATGCCCATTAGTTGTAGGGGCTGAGAAATGATATGATCGAACGCTGGCTTCTCCTCAACCTCTTCGTGTCTCAAGAACTGAGTTAACATATTAGAAAATGGCATACGATCAATCCTCTTTCTAGTTCTTACTAGAGACATCTAGTAGCGGATAAAATGACCCACATTCATCCTCTGACCAGTCATGAGGAAATATAGCACACACGTCCTTTCACAGCTAATAAGAGTGTCATGATTCCAAGGTAGGAGTCGTGTATTAATCAATTTCATACTTGAGCCTCTGCCCTCATCTTCTTCTTGGGGAATTTTCTATGACGATTGGTTTTCTTGTCCCGAACCCAAACTGCCACAGAATTGACACCACAAAGAGTGTGTCTCAGCTCTCGATATGTAGGACGAGCGATGAAATAGTCCAAGAGTTCCGAGGAACATCCGGAGCACCTAAGAAATTCCATATTGCCGAGGCTAAAAAATTTATCAACCTTCCCCGAATCGACACTAGCTGTTCAGGATCCTTTAGATCAAACCCGACATAAAATTTCTGAACCAGATTGACATTTATATCCCCGGTACTTTTGAACACATAACTCAACCCAAATCATTGATAACTCTCCAAGTTTCTTGGTACTTGGTTTATAGGTGACACCCATGAATAACAACTTCCGAATGTATATGTTTTGGCCTACAACGTCTATACTGTCTTTAACATATGGGGGTATGCTCTTGATTCCAAACTCCCACTATCCTTGAGGTTGAGGGCGAGTGGCTGCTATAGCTTCCACGGCTTGCAGTCCTTCACTCAGATTGGAAGTAGCTTCCCCCTTTCCTCTTCTTCAGTGGAGGTACGGAGGGAGCCTTAGCCTTAGATGGAGCAGTGGATGTGGCCTTGCCTTTACCGGTGTTCTTCCTTGGAGGCATATTCATGCCTAAAAATGTGAGCATTGATCAGTTTAAGCTGCATTGCAACATTTAAAAACATGGTCTTGTCACCCCACACTTAAGAGTTCAACGCAGGATTTTCAACAATTTTCGAGGTTACTCAGACTTCACCTCATCTTTTCTTAGCATGAGAATCAAGCAATGACACATGGGTGCTTCTTCCAAATTCGAAGCATCGGGCTACCGGTGAGCCACCCCACACTTAAAATTTTAAAGTGGTGCATGACTACCTAACACTAGTCTTACAATCCCGAGACTCGGGATCCAATGGGACAAAGAATGCCTTCGAGGCATTATGACAAACACTTAGCATGCACTAGTTCCATGGGGGTTCTTGTAGGTATGAGGGATTTCCTCGCCCTCCCAAGTGGTCTTGGGTGTTTCATGATACCACTTGTTCACACAGTAATAGCATCATTCCTATGGGGTTCATGGGGTTGGGACACATAAACACATTGTTACAATGAGGAACAACTCCAAATTTTGTATCCAATGACATGCATACACCCAATTCGAAATTTCAAAAGAATGGAGGTAGAAACATACCTTAGATGTTTAAGAGGATGGATTGCCTGTGAATTGATGTTGCAGGTGAAGGAAGGATCATAAGAATGCTTGTCTTCAATGGGGTTGTGAGGGAGGGGGTTTGGCAGTATGTTTTTGGCGTGAGCGTGTGAGATTTTTTGAGCAGTGTGGTTTTGGGTCGTTTAGGTTGGGTTTTAAGGGAGTGGTTAAAAGAAACAAAAGAAAGAAATTAAAATAAACCGAAAAAATCACTTACCTGGCGATGCGAGGTTACTGCCTCGCTTTCCCCCTCGCGAGGTGAGCTCTAACGCGAGGTGTGGGGCGCATGGTGCAAGACTCCACGTGAGATGCATCTCGATGTAACCCTTGTAAGGCGAGCACCCACGCGAGAATTCGATCTGGCGACGCGAGGCTTTCTGCCTGGCCAAGCTCGCTGGGGACCAGGAAATGCGAGGTTTAGTGCATGACCCCCGCAATTGCCAGCAAACATGTTAGTTCCTACAAACGAAAATAAAAAAATTCTAACTACGCTAAAAATCAACTACGAATTGGGTTGCCTCCTAACGAGCACCTTAGTTAACATCACGGCATGACGAATGCAACATTGCAATGGGTTGCCTCCCATGAAGTGCCTGATTTAAAGTCACGACATGACGCATGTAATCGACTTAAGGCTCGCTCAACATCGGTGGCTCTTGTAAATGAGTCACCGATACTACTTTCGTCTCATCCATGCCCAAATAATGTTTCCACCTATGACCATTGACTCTGAACTTGCGAGATCCATCTTCTGAAGCAATCTCTACGGCTCCGGTGGGGTGAATCTCTAGCACAAGAAATGGTCCTGACCATCTTGACTTCAATTTGCCCGAAAACAGCCTCAATCTCGAATTGAATAATAATACCACGTCTCCTGGCTTAAAATTTTGCTCAAGAATGTTTTTTTCATGCACCAGTTTCATTCTTTCCTTATATAAACTTGTACTCTCAAAAGTGTGGTAACGGAACTCGTAAAGTTCATGCAGCTCTGTGACACTACTAGTTCCAGCGGCCTCCAAGTCCATATTTAATTGTCGTAACAACCAGAAAGCTTTATGTTCTAACTCCACCGATAAGTGACATGCCTTTAAACACCAATTTGTACAGTGACATACTAATCGGAGTTTTGAATGCAGTGCGATAAGCCCATAGTGCATCATCCATTTTTCTCGCCAATCAATCCGAGTATCATTTATAGTTTTGGTCAAAGCACTCTTGATTTATCTATTTGACACCTCGACTTGCCCACTTGTTTGTGGGTTATACAGAGTAGAAACTTTATGGTGAACGCCATATTTCTCAAATAATTTTGCAAAGGCTCGGTTGCAGAACTGGGTGCCCCCATCACTGATGATAGCTCTTGGAGTGCCAAATCGGGTGAAGATGGGTTTTCTCAGGAAACCAATAACTGCCTTCTCATCATTTGTTAGAAGTGCCACAACTTCAACCCATTTCGAGACATAGTCCACCGCTACAAGTATGTACTTGTTATTATATGAGCTGACAAATGGTCCCATAAAGTCGATTGACCACACATCGAATACTTCTACCGCTTGAATTGGGTTCATCGGCATCTCATGTCGACAAGAAATATTCCCCGTCCATTGGCACTCATCACAACTTTTCACCCAGAAATGTGCATCTTTAAACAACGTCGGCAATAAAAACCTGACTCCAACACTTTAGCAGCTATCCTTACGCCTCCAAATAATGTCCTCCATATGGTGAAGCATGACATGCCTGCAAACCAGAAGATTGATCTATCTCGGGAATGCATCTCCAGATCATGTTATCAAGACATCCTAAACAAATATGGTTCATCCCAGAAATACATGCGACAATCACGAAAAACTTTTTCTTTTGCACAGAAGATAAGTCATAGGGAACAATGCCGCTTGCCAGGTAATTTGCAATATCTGTATACCATGGTGTAGACTCGAGGATCATTACTAAGAGTTGTTCATCTGATAAAGTCTCCATGATCTCCTCCACCTCAACCTTCTTTTCCGCTCCTTCAAGAAATGATCAGCAACTTGGTTTTCTGTTCCCTTTCGGTCCCGGATTTCCAAGTCGAACTCTTGTAGCAGTAGCACCCATCGAATTAGGCGCGACTTTGACTCCTTTTTCTCAATTAGGTACGTGAGGGAAACATGGTCAGTATAAACAATTACCTTCAAGCCTATCAGGAATGACCTGAATTTATAAAATGTGAACACCACATCTAGCATTTCTTTCTCTATCACTATGTAATTCAGTTGGGCGCCGCTCAAGGTTCTACTTGCGTAGTAGATCAGATGCATGACTTTATATTTTCACTGCCCAAGAACTGCTTCCACAGCATAGCCGCTTGCATCACACATCAGCTCAAAAGGTTGCTCCCAGTCAGGGGCCACTATGATTAGTGCAGTCACCAGTTTCTTCTTCAAATCCTCAAACGCTACCCTGCAGTCATCAAGAAACACAAAAGGGTGATCTTTCTCAAGCAGTTTACACAAGGGGTTAGCAATTTTTGAGAAATCTTTTATAAACCGTCTGTAGAAATTGGAGTGGCCAAGGAAACTTCTTATTTCTTTGACGGAAATGGGTGGTGGTAGCGTGTCTATCACATCAACCTTTGAACGATCCACCTCAATGCCCTTACTTGACACTAGTTCCCCAAGACTATACCTTCCTGTACCATGAAATGGCACTTTTCCTGGTTGAGCACCAGATTAGTACGCACACATCTTTTCAGCAACTTTTTCAGATTCTTTAGGCAATCATCGAATGAGTCTCCCACCAATGAGAAATCATCCATGAAGAACTCCATTATGTATTCTACCATATCTGTGAATATGGCCATCATTTACCTTTGAAATTTGGCAGTGTATTGCATAGGCCGCACGACATTCTCCGGAAAGTGTAGACGCCATATGGACAGGTGAATGACGTTTGCTCACTATCTAACAGGGAAATAAAGATCTGATTATAACCCGAGTATCCACCTAGAAAGCAGTAGTAGGACCTCCCAGCCAATCTATCTAACATCTGATCAATGAACGACAAGGGAAAATGGTCTTTCCGGGTGGCCTTATTCAATCTTCTATAGTCCATACAAATTCGCCATCCCGTGACTGTTCTTGTTGAGACCAGCTCGTTGTTCTTGTTTTGTGCAACAGTCATTCCACCTTTCTTTGGCATACATTGAACTGGACTAATCCAGTTGCTGTCGTAGATGGGGAAAATTATTCCCGCATCTAACCACTTTATCACCTCCTTTTTCACAACTTCTTTCATGTTAGGTTTCAGCCTTTTTTGATGTTCTCTGGAAGGTTTGTAGCCATCTTCCAGTAAAATTTTATGCATAAAGAAGGCCGGGGTGATACCCTTAATGTTTGCAATGGTCCAACCAATTGCAGTTTTGCACTCTTTTAATACCTGCAAAAGTTGTTCTGCCTGTACATCTAACAAACCAGATGAGATGATACAGGTAAAGTTGAGTTAGGTCCTAAGAAAGCATATCTGATGTGAGGTGGTAGTGGCTTCAGTTCCAACTGTGGTGGCTCTTCGATCGATGGCTTAGCTGGAGGAGTCTTTCTTTCTTCTAAGTGCAAAGACTCAAATTCGAGCTCTCTTTTCCAAAGCCCTTGGCCTTCAAATCCGCCAAGTCCTCTCCATTTACTTCTTCTAAGTTCATGAGATAGGATGCTAGGGGGTCTTTAGCGTTCAAAGCCTCATCTTCCTCCTCCAAAATTACATCCACAAATTCTATCAGAGAGAAGTTAGAAAATTCACTTGGACGCTGCATAGACTTCTGCATATTGAATGTTATCTCTTCATCGTTCAGTCTCATTTTTAGATCTCCAGTTTCACAATCAATTAGAGCTCTACCAGTGGACAATAATGGTCTTCCCAAAATTATGGGAATGTCCTCGTCAACCCGGTAGTCCAAAATGACAAAATTTGCTAGAAACAGAAACTTTCCAACCTGTACTAGTACATAATCAAGGATACCTGACGACATCTCCACTGTCCGGTCGGCTAGCTGTAGTAACCTGGATATGGGTCTTTCTCTTTCAATTCCTAACCTTTTGTAGATAGCCAAGGGCATCAAGTTTATGCTTTCCTCTAAATCACACAATGCTTTAGCAAACGCATAACTGCCTATTGTGCATGGGATTTTGAAACTCCCTGGGTCTGACAACTTCTCAGCTATGGGTCTCATCGCGATAACACTACAAGTCTGGGTTAGTGTAACAGTGGCCAAGTCTTGGAAGTCGAACTTGTGAGACATCAAATCCTTCATCATTTGGCATACCCAGGAAACTCCCTCAAGGTGTCAGTCAGTGGAATGTTCAGCTGAATTTGTTTCAACATCTCCATGAATTTCTTATACTGCTCATCCTTCTGATATTTGGCCAATCTCTGTGGGAATGGTGCTGGAGGTTGCTTCCTTCCTATGATTTGAGTTTTATCTTTCTCGGGCACTGCTTCTACTGCCTTTTCTTGCACTACCTCAGTCTCCTTCATAACCTCTTTTTATTGCTTGAGTCCTCTTGTGCATGTTGTATCGTTACGTCAATCAACCATGTTGGATCATCTACCTCAATGGGTAATGGTACAAAAGTTTTAGTTTGTCGGCTTTCGCGAGCAATTTCTTGCTCTAGATCTAGATCTCTACCATTTCTTAGACTCACCTCCATAAGATGCTTCAGGCCCTGCTCTTTTGGATTGACATTTGTGTCTGCATGTAACGTCCCTTGGGGTCAATTATTTGGAGCCATTGATATCTGCCCTAATTGAATCTCAATGACTTTTATCGGTGAGTCATGTGCTTCGACTCTCTCTTGAATTTTCCATTGGACCCAATCAGTTGTTGCAACATTCATTTAATTTCAGACAACCCATCATCTTGTCTCACTATCTGTTGTTGTTGAGGCTGTTAATAAGCTAGCTGCTGATTTTGCCGGTTGTATCCCTGTTGCCTTTTGTAAGGCACAACTTGACCATGTGGTCGCACAACTCCAGGATTGCTGCTATTATTGTAATACTGTTGTGCTGGTCTATATTGCTAATTCTGTTGCCCCCAATTCTGACTACCTTGCCTCTGTCCTCCATAGTTGGCTACATAGTTCATATTTTTCTAATAGTTCTGGTTTTCACTTTCCGCATTCCACGAGCATACATATGGTTGGTTAATGCATGGTGTACATAATCCCCTATTAGTCGCGTCAACTATGTGTACCTACTGCTTCTGGCCTAATTCATCGATCTTTTTGGTGAGGATACTTATTTGCGTTATCAGAGTGGCCATATTTTTGGCTATGGAGTTATTTGGGTCCAAATCCACTGAGTGAACAACATGAGTGATCGTAGAGTATCTTGTCATCCATCCTGAGTTTTGAGCCATTTTATCAAGTAAGATCTTGCATTCTTTGAATGATTTGCTTAAAAATGCTCCACCTGCCAAGGCATCAACATTGGCCTTCAAGCTGTCTGCTAATCCTATGTAGAACCTCTGCCCCACCATCTGATCTGGAATGCCATGATGTGGACACTTAACCAACATACCCTTGAACCTCTCCCACGTTTCTTGTAGCGTTTCTATTGGTCTCTGCCTGAAGCTCAATATCTCATCAACTTATTTGGCAGTCTTATTGGGTGGGTAGAACTTGTTAAAAAATTGCTTGACTAATTCCTCCCAAGTAGTGATGGAGTTTATGGGGAGTGAATTGAGCCAAGTCCGAGCCTCCACCGTCATCGATAATGGAAACAATAACAACTTTATTACTTCCGGTGTCATATTAGGTTGCCTTTGCGTGACACATATCGACAGGAAATTTTTCAGATGCTGCTGAGGATCTTCAATGTAAGAGCCTAAGAACAGTCCCCTGTTCTGCAACAAATGTAGCATGTTGTTTGTTATTTGAAATGATTCCATTTGTATTTGAGGGACTGCAATTGTGGTTGCCAGATTTTCGGTGGTGGGTTGTGCCCAATCATACAAGGTTGCTTATGGCACAAGAGGCGCCACACCCTGATTCTTCGGGTCATTCGCATTATTTCTGTTGTTTGGATTTTCTATTACGTCATCCATGTCTGGTTTGATTTGTTCTGTTGAGTTCTGTTATTGTTTTCCCTTCTTGTTTGCACAATTCAGTGCCTTCAAAACTTTCTCAGGATCTGATATGCTTCGAACAACTCACCAATTCTTGAGGAATTTCTAGGCATGCACCTATAACACCCAGGACTACAAACGTTAGAATTTCAATGTATTTAGTTTAAAATAAATAAAATTGACTACACTAAGAATTCTAGCACTTCTTTTAGCTGCAATTAACAACACCGTTAAGTCCCCAACAACGACGCCAAATTTGATCACGCCCAACTATGCCTTATAAAAAGGACTAAGCGGTCGTTGCAAATATATTCCGGTTAACAAGTCCGGAGTCGAATCCCACAGAGAATTAACCTATTAACCATAGCTACTAAACTCGAGCAAATTCACGCAATCAATCTTCAAAAATATTTAAATAACAAATGGGATGTTTACTAGTAAAGATTAAAATGCAGTAATTAATAACTAACTACGAACAAGTTGTGGATAAAATTTGGAATGATCTAAGATTCTGATTTCCCCTATTGTCAGAATCCTTTCCACTATGTTTCCTATAGATTTGCCTAAGTTTTCTCTATCGATCATGAGCTCTCTAAGTGTCGTAATTCTCTCCCGGGTAACTACCATAGTTTACTAGACATATTCTTCCGAATTATGCTAGTTGGAACTATGTTACGGCTCACTTAGATCGCACCAAGGTTTCGTTATTCCTAATCTATACGTTAGGAGTGCTTTTATTCAACAACTACCTAAATATGCACTCTCCTCTGAGTAATATATAGTAAATAGGCACAGTCGATTGAGAGCTCTTCAACCAAACACAATATAAACGTAGTTGAACAAATAGAGAAAAAACTACGACAAATCTATATTAACGTAACAGGAAAAATCATCCTTCAATAGGTTCCATCAAAACACTAGATTAGAAGTTTATCTACTTATACTCATAGTAACAATATCCCAAGTATTTTTCATAAATAAATTACAAAGTAAGGATGAAGGAATATAGAAACCGATGATTCTTTCTCCTAACATCTGTTCCACGAGTTATTCTTTCCTCTGGTCGCAAAACTCCTTCAAAAGTGGTGTTTAATTCCTATTTATATGTGTAGGAAAAGACCTAAATGACATATCCCAAGTCCAAGTCCAACAAGGAGACCAAATAAGCCTTCAAAATCCGGGTTAGGCTCGCTATGGATCATGCTTCGCGAGGTAAAAGGCGAGATGCAACTCGTCGTAGACTGTGCGGCACAAGACATTTTGCGTGCTCAACCTCGCCCTACCCCTCGCGTCGCCTTTTACCACGTGCTCTCAAAGGCTAGCCTCGCCAGATCTAACACGAGCTTCTGGGCGTGCTTCGCCAGGTGCTTCATTTTTCCGATGCTCATTTCTTTCGTTCTTCTTTCCTACTGTTTTCGAGCACGCTTTTTAATTTAAATATTCCTTTTGCTTTACTTTCATCTCCGATGTATCTACACATAAAATAGATTCCATTACGCGCATATAATGTATAGTTTAGCATTAAAGCACCTAAAATGTAAGGTAAATAATGTACTAAACATGGAATTATAGCCAAACATCAAACAACTACAACATGAAGTCCTACAATTTAGACTAAGTACAAGTCAAGGAAAATAGGAAAAATTCAGTAAACATGCTGCATGGAGTTCAGATAAACAATTAAGGCAAGTAGACATGTTTTTCTAATCTAATAGGATACTACACACGCTGATATGACTCAAATTAGAAGGAAACAGGTTATTACTTAGCAGAAATTGGGTTTTTACAACAATTAGCCCGTGTACGTACTCGTTACCTCACGTACACGGTGCTCACACATCAAAACAGTACCAAATCCTAAGGGGAGTCCCCCCCACAAGGTTAGGGAAGCCACTTACCTCGAACCAAGCTCAATCAGTCCGTAACAATGCTCTTTCCACGAAAATCCGACCCCGAACGGCCCAAATCTAGCCAAAATCAGTTACATACCATAAATATAACTACAAGGAACTAATCTAGCTACTAAAATCAAAGCTAAAGCAAGAAATTAGAAATCGCCCTAAAAAACCTCCCCGGGCCCACGTCTTGGAATCAAATAAAGTCACAAATATAAACATCCATTCACTCACGAGTTCACTCGTACCAAAATTACTCAAATCCAATACCAAAATCTCGATAGAAATTCCAAAATTCGGCCTAAGAACTTTTCTCAAATGTTTCTCAAATTTTCAACCCAAATCCGAAATTAAATGGTGGAATCAACTATTAATGAGATATAACCATAAAGGAGTTAAGATAGTTGCCCACAAGTTTCCTCTGAAAACCCTCAAAATATCGCCTTAATCCGAGCTCTCTAGGTCCAAAAATGAAGAATGAAATCAAACCCTCGCACTTAGCCCTTTTTCTGCCAGTCAAACCGCACCCGCGGTCCAATTTCCACTTCTGCGGTGCCGCTTTTGCGGCGAAGACTCCGCACCTGAAGTGTTTCACATAAATCCTAGGCATCACACCTAGGCACAACAATTCACATCTGCAGACGCGCTTTTGCGCTCAACCACCCGCTTCTGCAGAAACCTTGACCACCTCAGCTTCCTCACCTACTCCGCTTCTGCGATCACACTTCTGTAGATGCGGCTCCGCTTCTACGTCTTACATGTCGCACCTATGACCACTCACCAAACTCATTATCTCTGCATCTGCGATCGCCTAGTCACCTCTGCGAGCTCGCACCTGCGTCCAATCACACTGCAGGTACGATGACACCAGAAACATCCCAGCATCAACCATTTCTCTAAATCCAAAATGCATCTGATAATGATCCGAAACACACCCGAAGCCCCGGGGACCTCAACCAAACATACAAACCAAACCTAAAACACCATACAAACTAGTCGAGCCCTCAAACCACATCAAACAACGCTAAAATCATGAATCATCTTACGGTTCAAACTTAAAGAACTTGAAACTTCAAAATTTTACAACTGATGCCGAAACCAACCAAACCACACCCGATTGGCCCCAAATTTTGCACACAGGTCATATTTAACCCTACGGACCTACTCCAACTTTCATAATTGGAATTCGACCCTGAATCAAATAGTCCACTACCGGTCAAAATCTCTAAAACTTCGACTTTCGCCATTTCAAGCCTAAATGAGCTACAGACTTCCAAAACACAATCCGGACACGCCCTTGATTCCAAAATTACCTAACGAAGCTAACGGAATCGACAAAACTCCATTATATATTTGTCTCCACACAGTTCTGAGTATGGTCCAAATCCTAAGGGATCGAGGCTATAACTCTCAAAACGAATGCCAGATCGTCACATACTCATAAGTAACAAACCTAACCTTAGGTTGAAAGAGGTGATGAGTTGGGATGTCCAACTCCAATAACAAGCAACCGTTCATAACAATATAAATAAAAAGGTACAAGAAATAACTCAGAGATATGATGCTCAT
The DNA here is from genome assembly GCA_005239505.1 of Nicotiana paniculata. Taxonomy (NCBI): domain Eukaryota; kingdom Viridiplantae; phylum Streptophyta; class Magnoliopsida; order Solanales; family Solanaceae; genus Nicotiana; species Nicotiana paniculata. The sequence continues at coordinate 46,975 of ML349448.1, read as the reverse complement.
CTCGTTCACCTAAAAATAGGCATGCTTTTCAAGTATAACAGTAAATCCCAAATATTTCACCAAAAATACCAAAAATATGAGTAAGTTTGAAAACTGCGATTTTCCCAAAAACTTCCAACAACAGGTAAGACGTGTTATTAGCAAATGGCATGAGGAAAGTACATCTCTGTGCCTACATATCAATGTATACATGCCAACCATAATACAATGCAGTGACGAAACCATATGCGTAATCTCAGTGAATTAATGCACTCAGTCCTCCCAATCACTCATATCCTTACAATTACTCAGTCCTCACGGCCACTCAATTCTCCCAGTCACTCGGCACTCGCACTCGGCACTCGCACTTAATAGGTACCTGCGCTCACTGGGGTGTGTACAGACACCGGAGGGCTCCTTCAGCCGAAGCGCTATAATAAGCCAATCATGGAATAAATCAATAACATCTTCTACGGCGTGCAACTCGCTCCCATCATAAATCAAGAATACTTGCTGCGACGTGCATCATTGTAACGACCTGACTGGTCATTTTGGGCATTTTCACTTTTATCGGTAGTTTGAGTGCTCGAGTATCTCTGCATGATGTATTATGACTTGCTCAAATTTTCGGTGTTGGTTTTCAAGTTATCTGGAATTGATTTGGAAGAATGAACTTCAATATTTAAGCTTTGAGTTGGAAGAGTTAACCAAGTTTGACCTTTTAGTATTAGATCTTAGAATGGAGTTTCATAGGCTTCGTTAGTTCCGTTAGGTGATTTTGTACTTAGGATCGCATCCGGATTGAAAATCTGAGGTCCTTAGTCGAACTAGTCTTGAAATGGCAGAAGTTGGATTTTTGGGAAATTTGACAAGGAGTGGACGTTTTGATATTTGGGTCGGATTCTGATTTCGGAAGTTGTAATAGGTCTATAATGTCAAATATAATGTGTGTGCAAAATTTGAGGTCAATCGGACGTGTATTGATAGGTTTCGGCATTGGTTGTAGAAGTTGAATTTTCAAAGTTCATTGATTTTGACTTGAGATGCGATTCATCATTTTGAGGTTGTTATGCATGAGTTGAAGCTTCGAGTAGGTTCGTCTCATCATGTAGAGCTTGTCTGCAAAATTTGGCGCCATTTGGAGTTGATTTGATATGGTTCGATCATTTGATTGAGATTCTAGAAGTTCTTGAAGTTTCCTTAGATCTTCATGCGTTTTGGGCATCCGATTCGTGATTCTAGAGGTTATTTTGATGTTTTGATCGCTCGAGTGAGTTCGTGTTATGTTTTTAGACTTGTGTGGGTGTTTGGGTTGGAGCCTCAGGGGCTCGGGTGAGTTTCAGATTGTGTTTGTTTAAATTTTGAGTGTTGGTTCTAGTGTCATCGCATTTGTGATATTTTGGTCGCAAATGCGACAATCGCAATTGTGAAAAATGCAATTGCGAAACAGCCTTGCATTTGCAAAGCTGGGCTGCTGGGAAAATGGCTCGCATTTGGAAGGAATTTGTCCCTTTGGCGAGGCCTGTTGAGTTCGCATTTTTGGACTCAATATCACATTTTTGATAAAGGCTTGAGCTGGTTTGTTTGCATTTGCGATCAATTGGTCGCTTTTGCGAAGGTCCCATGTTCACATTTGTGACCCTTTTTGTCGCATTTGCGAAGGCAACATAGAATTTCAATCTTCGCTTTTGCGATAATTTGTTCGCATTTGCGTTGGTCACATCTGCGAACCCCCTGTCGCAAATGCGACATCTGCAACCTGCTAAATGCTGAGAATTCCGAGACCTAGCTTCATCTTGATATATTTTGAACCCTAGCTTCAATGGGAGGCAATTTTGTGAAGGGAATTTCATACCAAATCATTGGGTAAGTTCCTCTAATCAATTCTCAACTACATTTCATGATTTGTACTACAAGTTCTGGGTAATTTTTAAAAGTTCAGATATTTCCTCATTATCTTCCTATAATTTCTTTTGGCTTGTATTGTCTGTTAGTGGCTTACCTAGCGGGTCGATTTAGGTGCCATCACTGCTAGCTATTTTTAGGTCGTGGCAAGTTGGTATTAGAGATCTAGTTTAATAGGTTCTACGAGTCACGAGCAAGTGTCTAGTAGAGTCTTGCGGACCGGTATGATGATGTCCATACCTATCTTCGAGAGGCTACAGGATATTTAGAATAAAATTCCAATCTTTCTTTCCTTATCATGCGACATTGATTCAGCTTGAAGCATAACTCTTTGAATTCCTTCCACGCATTCGTATGCGCATGCGAGCGCTCGGTACCGGCGGTGCATCAACGTCTTGTGATACCATGGATGAGGTGCGAGATTTGATTTCTATGTGCTGGTGACGGGTCAGTATGGAGGACTTGAGACCGAGTTTGGTTTGTAGCTTGAGCACGAGGATTTCGGTTGTGTGAACACGTGCTTTTGGACTTAAATGTCAGGCAATGTCCCTATGAGTGGATTTGCGGTCGCTGAGTAGTTGGATGGCTAAATGATGAGTAGGTTGTGACTGCGGGTTATGTTCAGATGACTTGAATGGGAAGAAAGGAGTTGCTTGAGGTGCAAAAAGGACTGATGGGTGCTCGATTTTTTGTCATCATGTGACGTGTAGTTCCGAGTTATGAGTGTGATGGAAGGATTTTCATGTTGTTTAGTTGCGGGATGAATTTGATTCTCCTGCCTTATTGAGGAGTTCAGACTCAGGAAGATTAAGTGGTGGCATAGTATTTGTGGCTAGAGTTTAATATTTACGTTGGATGGTGGCGAGGCTCGCGATATTTCTATATCATTGCGGATTATGCATTTCACTAACGGGAAGACTAAGTGGTAGAGGAAATGGCTTTAGATTCACAAAAGGTCTCTTCAGAGTGGGCACCTCGACTGTGGTGCTTGGGGGTGCTAAAAGGGAATGCAACGGCTTATGGGCCTTGAGGCGATGTGGTTTTTATGCTAGAATCTCTTATGGCAAGCTTTGGGGTAAGGATAATGGTGTTCTCGCAAGGAGAGGTATCAACTTGAGGGTAATTTGGAAGGAACTCAGAGGAAACAAGCAGTTTGATAATAAATTGGATATACACGGTAATGATATGATCGGTTCTTCGGGTACTTATGATGTGGTGGGTCTCCACAGGTGTTTCGTGGCAATGCTCATGGGTTTCGGTCAACTGCATGGCTTGGTTGAGTTATAGGGATTCAGTTGTGATACCTTGGTTATGTGCAAACAGATTCCAAGGGGTTCTCGATGATTTCTATCACAGTTCGAGGTGAATATTTCCCATTGGGATGAGGAACATGTTGTGTATTGGGATTTCCTCCTGGATGAGATCAAATAGAAGGTTTCTGGCTGATCGGGATTGAGTTTTGCATGTGCAAGGTCACGGTTTAGTTTTGAAGGGAAGGTCATGGATTCTTAGATAGAACGGACGAGAAGGGTGTGCATTACAGGAGGCGCATTGTGTTTTGACTTACAGATGCATCATTGATATTGCGGTGCTTGCCTGGTTGGTCGACTGCTGAGATCCAGATTTGGTTATGTGGCACGGAAGAATTATAGAAGTATTCCTCGTGGGATGATCGTATTTGAGATATGTGTTAAGCATTTAGGCAGTGGAGTTGGGATCAGGTAGGGTGATTCGTGTGTTCTATGGATTTGGAGACTGGGAGTTCCCAGAAGCAAATTATTTCGTGGTGGTGGATTGTGAAATATGTCCAAAGCTAGCCAGATAATAGTGTGTGTCATGGTTATGTCGTTATGGACTTTTGGAGGGCTATTTCTCCATTTAGGGATGACCGGAGTTGATTTTGGGGCCATTGGTAGGCCTAATGAGGATGTGTATTCTGTATCGGATCGGATTTGCTTGTTCCCGCACAACTGGTACCACAGGTATATCATCGGGCATAATAGATGTTATTCGCGCCTTGGTCTGTATTATGTTTTCCTTCCTTATGCTATGATGGATGGTGAGGGTTACATGGTTTTTCGCACGCATATTGTAATTCAGTTTAAGCCTCATGGCACTATGGGCGAGATGGCCTTCATGATGTTGATTTTCTTATTGCATCCTACTTGTGCTTGCTCTTCTCAACATTGTTTGATCCTAATAATCTTTCCACATTTATATTTTGTGCACTCTGATGTGCTTGGTATTGACGCACATGTGACCAATGAGCCCGAGTATTATGGCTCGATGGGTATCCTATGTGGATTGATATGATGGGATCGGGTTGCAAGCCGTAACGGTAATGTGATGAAATGTAACTTCTGATGCTTACTTCATGTAGTTTTTCTTTCACCTTGTTGAAAATAGTTCATAGTAAAATGCTAAATTTCCATGCCTGCTTAACTTGTTTAGTAGACTTCTTATTTAGCTCTCTTACTGTTATCTGTCATGTCTAAATTATTGCTTCTTGGTGTTCGGGACCGTGTTGTGTGGGGATCCATATGATTATTGTTGATACTTGTTGGTTGGGCTACTTATATTGGCTAAGATAAGGTTTCTAGACTTGAGATTTGCACTATCATATTTGGGATGAGGGAGGTTTGGAAGAATAACACTATATTTTGCTGAGGATTTGGGCAATAGCCCTGGTCGGACGAGTGAGATTCTTGGCTTATTGATCAGATGAGTGGTTAAGAGGTTATGCGTGTTTTTTTCATCATCGGCAGGGTATGAGGGTTTGAACGGGGCACTAATCGAGATGAGGTTTGCTATCGACACCTGGTTTGTTTTGGGGTAGTAATGGTGGTCAACAATTCCTGGTGTGAGTGTTTGAGTGATGAGGCGTATAATGCGATTTCATCTTGGGGTCATGATTATGACCTAATACAGTTGTTCAGGTCTATACAGTGTGTAAATGTGAGATTCGGGGATTGTAATGAATTCTGGATGTTGGAGATTTGGCTTCTAAGGTTAAGGACTAAAGTTGAAGTAAGGATCTCTAGTTATGTTGCGTTGGCAGGCTTATGTGGAGAAGGGTGACGTGGGATCACCCCAGGTATATGCATAGTAAGGTTACACCGTGGTTTGACAGCTTTGGAACAACTATTGGCACGTTCGAGGACAAATGTGTGTTTAAGTGTTGGAGGATGTAATGACCCGACTGGTCATTTTGAGCATTTGCACTTTTCTCGGTAGTTTGAGGGCTCGAGTATCTCAGCTGATGTATTATGACTTAAGTAAATCGTCGGTGTTGGTTTTCAAGATATCCGAAATTGATTTGGAAGAATGAACTTCAAGATTTAAGCTTTGAGTTGGAGGAGTTGACCAAGTTAGACCTTTTAGTATTGGATGTCGGAATGGAGTTCCTTAGCTCCGTTTGGTGATTTTGGACTTAGGATCTCATTCAGATTGTAATTTGGAGGTCCGTAGTCGAATTAGTCTTGAAATGGCGGAAGTTGGATTTTTGGGAAGTTTGACCGGGAGTGGACTTTATTATATCGGCGGCGGATTTTGATTCCGGAAGTTCGAATAGGTCCATAATGTCAAATATGACGTGTGTGAAAAATTTGAGGTCAATCGGACATGTTTTGATAGGTTTCGACATTGGTTGTAGAAATTGAAGTTCCAAAGTTCATTGATTTTGACCCGAGGTGCGGTTCCTTGTTTCGAGGTTGTTATGCATGAGTTGAAGCTCCGAGTAGGTTTGTCTCGTCATGTAGAGCTTGTCTGCAAAATTTGGCCCCATTTGGAGTTGATTTGATATGGTTCGGTCGTTTTATTGCGATTCTGTAAGTTCTTGAAGTTTCCTTTGATCTTCATGCGTTTTGGCGTCCGATTCGTGATTTTAGAGGTTATTTTGATGTTTTGATCGCTCGAGCGAGTTCGTGTTATGTTTTTAGACTTGTGTGGGTGTTTGGGTTGGAGCCTCAGAGGCGCGGGTGAGTTTCAAATGGGTTTTAGATTGTTTTTGTTTAAATTTTGAGTGTTGGTTCTGGTGTCATCGCATTTGCGATGTTTTAGTCGCAAATGCGACAATCGCAATTACAAAGCATCCTTGCATTTGCGAAGCTGGGCTGCGGGGAAAGGACTCGCATTTGCGAGGCCTGTTGAGTTTGTATTTGGGACTCAGTATCGCATTTGCGATAAAGGCTTAAGATGGTTTGTTCGCATTTGCGATCAATTGGTCGCTTTTGCGAAGGTCCAGTGTTCGCATTTGCGACCCTTTTGGTCGCATTTGCAAAGGCAACAGAGAATTTCAATCTTCCCTTTTGCGATAATTTGTTCGCATTTGTGTGGGTCGCATTTGCGAACCCCCTGTCGTAAATGCGACATCTGCAGCCTGCAAAATGTTGAGAATACTGAGACTTAGCTTCATTTTGATATATTTTGAACCCTAGCTTCGATGGGAGGCGATTGTGTGAAGAGATATTTATACCAAATCATTGGGTAAGTGCCTCTAATCAATTCTCAGATACATTTCATGATTTTGCATAAGATTTAACATCAAATTTATGAGAATCTAGGAAAATTTGGGGATTTTGTCAAAACTTTGAAAATAGAAATTTGGGATTTGAGAGTCGAATAGGACTCGCATTTGGAAACAGAATACATATTTGGACTTGTGAGGCTATGGGTAGTCAAGACCTACCCTTAGAAACGGGTTTTGACCAGGCAGTCCCGGGGGTTGACTTTTGTTGACTTTTTAGAAATTGAATAAAAATCACAACATTATTAATTGAAATTGTTTTCCCTTGCATTGTGTGATGTATTTAAGTCGTCTTTGGCTAGATTGAGCCGAGCAGGGGTGGATTTTGTAAAGGAAAAACCAAATTGAGTATTGAATTAGCCGAAATGAGCTAAGTGTCTTGCCTAACTTTGTTGAGGTAATTTTCACTACTATTTGAAATTGTTTGCTACATGCGATGTGATACATATATGAGGTGACAAGCATATATTCATGTTCCAGGGTTAACCATACTCAGGGGTAAATTATGTTACAAAATGTGCCTTGTAAATTCACGTGATCTTCTTGCTTCATGCCTTACTTCACTTCTAGATCCTAAGAATATGGTGTCGAATGTTAAAAACTAAGATTTAGCTTATTATAACTTGATCAAATTTGATGGAATTCTGAGAATACATTGATGTGTTTAATTCGGTCATCACTATGCATAATCATTAATACCTTGCTACGACCAATGTTATTGAGATACTAGATTCTATACTTGTGTTGTAGGTCATTCGTGAGATTTGTGGAAATACTTGAATAATAAGATTCTTGCGGGTTTATTAAACCATTGTTGCCTTGGAAAGCTGTGATTGGGATTGATTTGAAATATTCGTTAAACACTCTCCATGATGTTATTTATGTTCCTTGCCTTGTTGTCATTGTTATACACATGCTTGGTAAGGAAGAGTGTAAATCACGAAGGATGATGCCGTGCCATTGTATATACATTATCATGTGAGGAGAGTGTAAAGCACGAAGGGTGATTTCGTGCCATATCATTGAGAGTAAAAGCACGAAGGGTGATGTCGTGCCATATTATTGAGAGTAAAAGCACGAAGGGTGATGCCGGACCATATCATTTGTGAGTAAAAGAACGAAGGGTGATGCCATGCCATTGCATTCATATTATTATGCTTCCATTTTATTGCAAGCTCATGGCATGAAGGGTGTCTCCGTGCAAGTGAGGACAAAAGACATGCATTATGTTGTGATATCCTTTTTCTTGCAGATATCTTTATGACTCTACCTTGAGTTGTTATTATCGTATTCATGGTTCTTATGTGATTTTTCATCACTGTTCCGCCCTTATCCTCTGTCTCAATTGTTGTCGTGTTACCCATGCCTTCTATTTGCTTAACTTGCCAATATCATGCCTACTTTATGCTTTTTTGATCGCATCCATGTCATCTGTTTTGTTGCACTCAAGTATAGGTCTTCTTCCATGTTAATCGTTCATGTCTCTATTTGTTAAATTATAAAGATCATGTGTTCTCATCCTTATTTGTCATATCTATCTTCATGCCTTCACCATGCTAGTTAGTTGAAGTTACATTCCTTTACCTAATCGTTGTCATTACCTCTACGCTTTTGCCTAGTCTATTACTGAGATTCTTATGTACATTTCGTTCTTCTTTGATACTTGCGTATTTCTTACTTTGTCATTTTTGGTATCGGCATTTCTGCCATTCAGTTGGTACTGTTTTATGCATAATTGATGAGGATGAGATAAATGCATGAAGGGTGTTGCCGTACCGTTGGATTTGATGTCTTGAGTATATTTCTCACACTGTGAACGTTTTGAGGTGATTATTGTGATTTATTGGTTTTCGCTCTCAGGAAAGGATTTCGGTGAGATGTTGGAATTCGTTGAATTGTGATTTCTTCTAGTACTCTGTTATTATTTTGTACACTTGTTTCATGTATTCTATTATGTTATACTGTAGTATAGTTCTATTGCTAGATTTCGATACAGATCATTATTAGTAGGCATACCTTTACTAAAAACACTTGTCACTATTCGACGAGGTTAAATACTTACTGAGTACATAGGGTCGGTTGTACTCATACTGCACTTCTGCACCTTGTGTGCAGACTTTTAGAGCAGAGCTTCTGGTGATGTTTGGAGCTGACCCTGAAGATGTTTGTGCATTCCGGATATAGCTATTACTTGTCCTTCGTGGCTTTAGATTTTATTAATCTGTTTATGTAGTTTTCAATAGATCGTGTACGTATTTGTATTTGCTTATAAATTCTAAGTCTTAGAAGCTCATGATTTGTATTACCAGTTCTTGGGTAATTTGTAAAAGTTCAGATATTTTCTCATTATCTTCCTATAAATTCTTTTGGCTTATATTGTCTGATAGTTGGCTTACCTAGCGGATCGAGTTAGGTGCCATCACTGCTAGCAATTTTCGTGACAAACCCAATTCCATCAATATCCTCACAATCAGGCCCTTGGCCTCGCTCAATCATCGATCTCTCCAGCCTCTCGAGCTCACAATGTCATGAAAATCAGCCCAAAAATAATAATGTGATGTATCAATAAATGGTAACAGAGACTGAAATATGATATGCATATGCATGCGTACGACTGAGTATGTAATTGCAATGTAAGCAAATAACTCAACAACAGAAATGACCTCAGTGGGTCCCCAATAGAATAAGAATGTAACCTAGACATGGTTTCTAACATGGATCACAACTTAATGGCTCTAGTACGTAGAGATTTCATGGTTACAAATAAGATCAGGTAGCTACACAGAACCACAAAAATAACAGTCACAATTCACACGGTGCACGCCCACACGTCCGTCACCTAGCATGTGCGTCACCTCACCACCAAACACATAACACATATATTTAGGGTTCATACTCTCCACACCAAGTTTAGAAGTGTTACTTACCTCGAAAAAACCAAATCCAATACCGAGTAAGCCAAACGATGCTCCAAAAATTCCATCATGTGCGTACCGACCTCCGAACGATTTGAAACTAGCCAAAAGCAAGTCAAGAATATCAAATAATGTCTAAACAAACAATTTCAAATGATAAAGGTCGAATATTTAATTAAAACCCCAAAGTCAACCAAAAAGTCAAACTCGTGCTCGCACCTCGGAATCGCATGAAACACAAAAAATTCGATAACCCATTCCATTACGATTCTAACCATACTAGTTTCACTCAAATCTGACTCCGAATCGATGTTCAAAACTCCAAAATTCACTCTATGAAATGTTGGACAACCCCCCCCCCAATTTTCTCTTTATAATTCACAATCCAATTACCAAAAGTGAAGATAGATTCACGATATATAACCAAAACTGAGTATGGAACACTTACTCTAATCCATATGGTAAAAATCGCCTAAAGAATTGCCCAAATTTGAGCTCTCCAACTCAAAATATAACCAAATGAACAAACCAATGATATTAAATAATTTTGCGCAGCTGTTCTGCCTTGTTTTGTCTGCTATACGTTCCCAAAATTCGCTTTTGATATCTACAATGGATTCCTTGTGAAATTTCAGTGAAGTTAGGCTTTTGAATCACTCTATTTGATCTTATAATGAAGGAGATATGTTGGTTTCAAAATTTGAAAATAGTGCAGATTTTTAAATACGAAATCAGTGACAATTTCGTAATTGATCTGAAAAAAAACCTGACAACCCAATTCTTTGTAAAATGACCATAAACTCCTTATAGGATGTCCAAATTCGACGATTCTTTTTTCTATAGCTCCGAAATTACGATACAGATCTAATGCTTCAATAAAAATAAGGATCTCATTTGTTTAATGTGGTACCATTTATACTTGAAGAAACGACGTCGAAACATAAGAAAAACGAGCGCAACACAACCTAAACCTATCCGAAACTCATCCGAGTCTCTCGGGACCCCATCCGAACATACCAAAAAGTCTCATAACATAACACATACCTACTCGAGGCCACAAATCACGCATAACAACATCGAAACGACGAGTCACACCTCAATTCAAATTTAATAAACTTTCGAACTTTCGACTTTCAAAAACGCACGTCGAAACCTATCAAATCGACTCGAATGAACTCAAATTTTGTACACAAGTTTAGAATGACATAACGAAGCTATTCCAACTCCCGGAACCACTTCCGATCAAAATTATGAACATTCCAAAACTCCAAATTGCCAACTTTCGCTAATTAACTTAACCTTCAAGAAACATCCAAATATAAATTCGGGAATACACTCAAGTACAAAATCACCATCCGAACTTAACAAAACCATTAAAACTCAGAACCGGGGTCAAACATTAAAAAAGTCAAATTTAATCAACTCTTCCGACTTTAAAGCTTCAATCATAAAATTTATTCTTCCAAATCAATTTCGAATTACCTGAAAAACCAAAATCGCTGATACAGACAAGTCGTAATACATCATTCAAAGCTTTTCATGCCCTCAAACAATTGGGCGAAGTGCAAATGCTCAAAACGGTCGTTTGGGTCGTTACGTTTCGGCTCATCATATGTTTACTGTGGGCTTAATGTTACTGTGCCTACTTTACTGCAGCTGCCACGATCATAGTTGTCCCCACTGGAATCAAAATCTTTACTTGGATCGCTATCATGTGGAGGGTTCGATACAATACAAATCACCATGTTAGTTGTTGTAGGCTTCATCTTTTGGTGCCCTATCGGAGGACTCACCAGAATAGTTCTAGCTACTTTTTGGGCTAGACATTATTCTATATGATACACATTTTCATTATGTACTTGCTACAGAAGCTTTTTTTGCTTTATTTATAGGATTTTACTATTGGGTAGATAAAATTTTTGATCGGGCATACCCCGAAACTTTAGGTTAAATCTATTTTTGGATAATTATTTTCGGGGTTAATATGATCTTCTTTCCTATGCGTTTTTAGAAGTAAGACCAATTTGATTTAAAGAGATATTTTAATTATTTATATTTTCTAAAAATAATTTTATGCGAAACATTTTACAAGTATTTGTTGTAATTTTTTTATTGACAGGAGTAAGGATGTCTAACTAATATTTTGTTACAAAATGCAATAATCCAAATACCTTGTACAAAATTTGTGAAAAGACAATAGAATAATTGTACATGAGAAATCGCAAACAAAAATGACAATTCAAGACCTTTTACTTTGCAATTTTCTATGCAAAATTAACATTATTAATTTTGCTTGTACTTTATTTAAGCATAGAAAAACTATTTCTGGTTAAAACAACCTTCATGGTATCAATATATAATATGTTGGTAACGTAAACCTATGGTACGCTGGGCGTACATGTCCTCGTCTAATACAAAACTTATATGTACTGAATTGGTATTAGTTTTACTAATCTATTTGAAAAGGAGTTTGTAATCATAGCTTTCACCACAAGTTTTATATTACATAACCATACCACATTACCAGTCATGATTGGGGATATACATGTCCAAAATGTATTATGATAAGAAATTCTTGTAGTTCAAGTTAGAATGATATTGCATTAAATATGATTTGGAGTTAGTTATTTATTATTATTATTATTATTATTATTATTATTATTATTATTATTATTATTATTATTATTATTATTATTATTATTATTATTATTATTATTATTATTATTATTATTATTATTATTATGAGGTAAACGATTTAATTAATTTTAATATTTAAATATCAGAACTTCTTGCCTAATTCAAACAAGGAAATATTAACAAAATTGTTGAAAGACACTTTACTTACCTAGTTAAACTTTAACAACATAATAATAATTACTATACGAATGTTGTATAATAAAAACTAATTCGTGTAGAAGACAGGTAAGAATGTTGTCCTAATAACAATATTATGTCCAAAATAATAAAATTTGTTTGAACTTTATAAACAAAGATATACATAGCTTTATAAAAACTAATGTTATAATTCACTTTATCCTCTATAATAGTATTTTTTAAAAAAGATTAGGACGTCATGTGCATCTTTTGTTGGATTTATAAGCTATTAATGCTTAAAATATGGTGAATGGGAAATGGAAGGAAAAATGAAATATTTGAGTTTCCCTCCTTGATTGTCCCATATGGGAAGAGGAAAAGGGTTTTAATGGGTATATAAACAATTGCTCTTCTTCTAGCTCATAAAGAGTTGAGAAGAAGGCAAGCCACGCGTCATCGTCGTCGTCGTTGCTCGCTCGCTTGGCTTGGCTTCGGTCATTTGATCGATTGATTAATTTTTGAACCAAATTTATTTGTTAATAATAATATTAACAGAAGTATTATTAAATATTTATTTTAATAATAAAATATTAAATCCAATTCAGTTATCCAATTTTCAGAACAGCCATTCTGAAGAGTTGCACCTCTTCAGATTTCAGCCCAACTTTGGCTATAAATACAAGTCCATTCTCTCAGATTTTCCATACGAATTTCTGTTTTCTCCTCCTTTCTTCTGCATATATTTAACTTCAAAGAAAGCAACAGTAAGTGTGATTTTGCTACCGAACTTTGTGTTTGCTGAAACACTAGCGTTTGAAGTACCACTACATCAGTGTGTAATTCGTTCTATCCTGGGAGAAAATAATCCATAGCCTTGGGTACTAGGAGGGGATTAAATTCCTTAAGGAAACACTGTGAATCAGTGGGCTCAAATTGGTTTTATTTAGTTTAAATTTCTGTTTGAATATTATTTATTATCTCCAGAATTATATTACAGATACAGTTTACTAACAAGCTTAAGGAATTTAATGTATTTTCTGTATTTGTGTTATACTCACTGTTTTCGGAGAGTAAAACCTTTGTGGTTTTCTACTCTATTGGAGATTAAAATCTACATGATTTTAACATTCGTGTCATTCTTTTACAGAAATGACGAATGACAACGGAAACCAAGCTGTTCCCATGGTAACTGCCAATGCCTCAACGAGTCAAACAACACCGGCAGCATTGGCACCGGCGGAGAAACCCAAAAAATTTTCCGGGATTGATTTCAAACGCTGACAGCAAAAGATGTTCTTCTACTTGACTACTCTAAGTCTCCAGAAGTTCATCAAGGAAGATGTTCCTGTGCTGTCCGATGAAACTTCAGAGAATGAACGCTTTCTCGTGATTGAGGCGTGGAAGCACTCTAGTTTTTTGTGCAAGACTTATATTCTTAGCGGATTGGAGGACACTTTGTATAAANCTAAGTCTCCAGAAGTTCATCAAGGAAGATGTTCCTGTGCTGTCTGATGAAACTCCAGAGACTGAACGCTTTCTCGTCATTGAGGCGTGGAAGCATTCAGACTTTTTGTGCAAGAATTACATTCTAAGCGGGCTGGAGGATTCTTTGTATAACGTCTACAGTGGCGTGGAAACGTCAAAAGAACTGTGGATTGCGCTTGAAAAGAAATACAAAACTGAAGATGCCGGGTTGAAGAAGTTCGTTGCTGCAAAATTTTTTGACTACAAAATGGTAGATAACAAGTCTGTTATTACCCAAATCCAGGAATTGCAAGTGATTATTTACGGTCTCCTTGATGAAGGTATAAGTAGAATTAACACTAATGTTGGTAGTATTAATTTTATTATGTTTACTAACAAAATTTTTATTGAAGGTCTTGTCATCAATGAGGCATTCCAAGTAGCAGCGATGATTGAGAAGTTGCCTCCGTTGTGGAAGGACTTCAAAAATTATTTGAAACACAAACGCAAGGAGATGTCCCTTGAAGATTTCATTGTTCAGTTGAGAATCGAAGAGGAAAATAAAGCTGCTGACAAGAGAGGCCGTGGAAACTCAACAATAATGGGAGCAAATATTGTTGAAGATAACAAAAAGAGGAAGAAGGCTTCTGGACCGAAAAACAATCCAAGCAAGAAGCGGTCCAGTAAAAATTGCTACAACTGTGAAAAAGCAGGACACAAATCTACGGAGTGTCGTGATCCGAAGAAAGACAAGAAGAAGGGTCAAACAAACATGGTTGAAAAACATGATGATGTTGATGACTTGTGTGTCATGCTTTCCGAATGCAACTTGGTAGGCAATCCTAAAGAGAGATGGATTGATTCTGGAGCCACTCGTCATGTTTGTGCTATTAGAGAAGCTTTTGCTACTTATGCTCCTGTTGGACCTGAAGAGACGCTTTCTATGGGAAATGCTGCAAAGGCCAAGATTGAAGGATGTGGGAAGATATTTCTCAAAATGACTTCCGGCAAAGTGGTGACTTTGAACAACGTCCTTCATATTCCCGAGATTAGGAAGAATTTAGTCTCTGTTGGACTTCTTGTTAAGAATGGTTTGAAATGTGTCTTTGTATCCGATTAGGTTGTAATAATTAGAACAAAATTTTTGTAGGAAAATATTACCTCACTGAGGGCCTTTTAAAGCTGAATGTAATTGTTTTTGAAAATAATAATAAAATTTCAGCTTCGTCTTACTTACTTGAGTCAAATGAATTATGGCATATACGTATGGGTCATGTCAATAATAAAACATGCGGAAAATGATTAACTTGGAAGTATTGCCTATGTTTGAATACAACAAATAAAAATGTCAAATATGTCTGGAATCTAAGTATGTTAAACATCCTTATAAGTCAGTTGAAAGGAATTCAAATCCTTTAGACTTAATTCACACAGATATTTGTGACATGAAGTCAATACCATCTCGCGGTGAAAGAAGTATTTCATAACTTTTACTGACGATAGTACTCAATATTGCTATGTTTACTTACTTAATAGTAAAGATGAAGCAATAGACATATTCAAATATTACAAAAATGAAGTTGAAACACAACTTAACAAGAAAATCAAAATGATAAGAAGTGATAGGGGTGATGAATATGAATCTCCTTTTGAAGAAACATGTTTAGAATATGGAATTATTCATCAAACAACGGTCCCTTACACGCCCCAATCCAATGGGATTGCAGAAAGAAGAAATCGTTCATTAAAGGAGATAAGAACACATTGTTGACAAGTTCTGGTTTGCCATAGAACTTATGGGGGGAAGCCATTTTTACGGCTAACCGAATACTAAATCGAGTACCCCATAGATAAAACACAATCCATTCCATATGAAAAATGGAAAGGAAGGAAGTCCAACTTGAATTATTTTAAAGTGTGGGGGTGTTTAGCAAAAGTGCAAGTTCCTAAACTCAAAAGGGTTAAACCGTTGATTATGTTTTCATAGGATATGCTACCAATAGTAAAACATATCGATTTCTGGTTCACAAATAAGAAAATCCCGACATTCATAATAATATGATTTTAGAATCAGATAATGCTGAGTTCTTTGAAAATATATATATCCGTATAAAAAGGAATGTGAGTCGATTGGTGAAGGATCTAAACGACCTCGGGACGAAACAAAAGAAAGCACATTTAATCAGGAGGATCCAAGACGTAGTAAACGTCAAAGAATGTCTAATTCATTTGGACTAGATTTTGTGACTTTCTTATTGGAGAATGAGCCTCAAACATTTAAAGAAGCTATATCTTCTTCGGAATCATTGTTTTGGAAAAAGGCAGTCTGTCATGTCCCCAACCTGGGGAGGCGTGGCTGGCACCCGGTGCCGCACTGGCCCGGGCGAACCACTCTGTAACTCATTTATTTTCTTTGTAACTATCATGGGCCAACATGGCCACAACTCATAATGTATAACTATTAGTGGGCAACACTGTATCAATAAAAAATCGTTCTTAAAACATGAATAGATATGGGTCATCAAGGTCTCTAACATACTGTAAAAATGAACCTCTGTCTACAAAGCCTCTAGGATTATTTGACATCAAATGGGACAGGGTACCGGCCTACCGAGTAGTTTGTAGAAAAACTCTGATACGTTGACTCTTAGACTCGACTGCACTCCGAATGAGGTGGAGTCTTACCGGTCCTTTGCCGAATACCGATCTCGTCTACTATGAGGGATCGTCAAACCGATTATTTATACCTGCATGCATGAATGCAGCGTCCCCAACAAAAGGACGTCAGTACAAATAATATACTGAGTATGTAAGGAAATATATTGAAAGTTAAAACTAAACTGATAATATAATAAGTGAAAGCAACTGAAAGTCAAAGATAATATAAAGATATGCTTACCTGTTGATACTGACTCAACTCTCTCAGTATAGTAAGTAAAATAGTTGTCCGGCCCTACAAGGATCGGTGTATATATATATATATGTAGGCTCGCTCATAGGCGCTCGGCCGTACTAGGCTCTATATCTCGACCAACTAAGCTCGCTCATAGGCGCTCGGCCACAGTAGGCTCAATATATAACTTGCCATCTGATCAGAGGTTGCCCAATAGGGGCCTGATCATCGATTATAGCTCGATGGTAATGAAAATATTGTGATACTGTATATATAGACTCTCTGCTCTCTTGACTGGAAAAAGGAAAAACTCAAATGAATATGAAGTTCTGATAAAGAGAATATTTGTAAATTGGGAGACTAGCAAAATATACGTAAATTCATGGATATGAATTTTTTTATGCCTCGTTATCAAACTTATACAATGACGAGATCATGCCAAAATGAAGGAAGGTCTTAGCATTAACATACCTGGAGTAGGGAAAAATCGGTATGATATTATCGAGAAAGATTGTACCATACTATCTCAAAACTGCGTCCCATATTGTTGTAGCGTTTCGAGATTTCATATGAATCCATAATTGATATTGCAATCCCGTCTGCATAATACTAATTCTGGCTTGTTTCCCCTCTTCTTATCTTAAGATTCCTTATCATTTGGATAGATATCCTCTGCCAGATGTACTTTCACATTTCTTTTCCATTTTCTTCCCTTTCATTAAAACATGCTCTTTATGTGTTACAATACATACACCCAAATATAATGGTTCATAATTCTGAACCTCTTGATCAACATAGAATTCACCTTGCTGAAAAACTTCAAAGTTTACCTGAGGTGTTCATCAGCAAAGAAGCCTAGCCCTACTTTAAATGAAAAGCTTATAGTTAGCTTGATTAACATTCTTGTGGCAGTACCAGTGTACCACTAGCTTAAGTTACTCTTGTAATTTCATCAGTCATAAATGGAATTGTTAAACTCTCATGGAAAACCCTTGGTATTAGAATGGTGAAATAAGAATATCTAGAGTGATCTTTTTAAGTTAGACATTGCCACATGGAATGCAAACCAAAGAGTATCTATCTCCAATTTGACTTACTGCCACGTTAGTTGGCGAATCAAGTTTATCTAAATAGTCTAATTAATTAGTTAATTTCTCCATTACCCAATAATTCACGTAATTATAGGCAAGGAAGGACGTCAAAAGGATCGGTAAGACTCCACCTCATTCGGAGTGCAGCCGAGTCTAAGAGTCAACGTGTCAGAGTTTTGCTATAGACTTATGGGTAAGCCGGTACACTGTCCCATTTGATGTCAAATAATCCTAGAGGCTTTGTAGATAGATGTTCATTTTTACAGTATGTTAGAAGCCTTGACAACCCATATGTATTCATGTTTTAAGAACGATTGTTTATTGATACAGTGTTGCCCACTAATAGTTATACATTATGAGTTGTGGCCATGTTGTTGGCCCATAATAGTTACAAATAAAATAAATGAGTTACAGAGTGGTTCGCTTGGGATAGTGCGGCACCGGGTGCCAACCAAGTCTCCCCAGGTTCGGAGCGTGACACAGTCAATAGTGAAATAGAATCCATATTAGACAACCATACATGTGAATTGGTTGATCTTCCTCCTGAAAATAAACCGTTGGATTCTAAAATGGATCTTTAAGAGGGAAATGAAAGATGATGGAACTATAGACAAATATAAGGCAAGACTTATGGTCAAAGGGTATAGACAACGAGAAGGTCTTGACTATTTTTATACATACTCTCTAGTTACAAGAATTACGTCCATACGAACGTTAGTAGCGTTATCTGCAATTTATGGTCGTGAAATTCATCAAATGGATGTTAAGACGACCTTCTTAAATGGAGAGTTGGAGGAAGAAATCTACATGGAATAACCTGAAGGGTTTGTGGTTCAATGTAAAGAAAAGAAAATATGTAGACTTGTTAAGTCCCTTTACGGATTAAAACAATCACCCAAACAATGGCATGCGAAATTTGACCAAACAATGTTGTCAAATGGTTTTAAAATAAATGAATGTGATAAATGTGTATACATTAAAAATGTTCCAAATCACAGTCATTGTTTGCTTAAAATATGGATGATATACTGATAATGAGTAATGACATTGCCAACATAAATGCGACTAAGCGTATGCTAACTGGAAAGTTTGATATGAAAGACTTGGGAGTTGCTGATTTAATTCTGGGAATTAAGATCCATAAAACTTCTCAAGGTCTGGCATTGTCACAATCTCATTATATTAAGACAGTACTTGAAAAATTCAAGCACTTGGGCTTTAAAGTTGCAAAGACTCCAATTGACGTGAATCTTGCATTAGCAAAGAACAAAGGGCAAAGTATATCACAATTGGATTATGATCGTGTGTTAGGATGCTTAATGTACATCATAAATTGTACACTACCAGATATAGCTTGTCCTATAAGTAAATTTAGTCGATATACGAGAAATACATGTCAATCTCATTGGATGGCCATGAAATGAGGTTTGGAGTATTTAGTACATATCCAGGACTTTGCTTTGCACTACAGTAAATATCCTGCAGTCATTGAGGGATACTGTGATGCAAATTGGATCACCGGATCAACTGATTCCAAGTCCACAAGTGGATATGTATTCACTAANTATAGTAAATATCCTGCAGTCATTGAGGGATACTGTGATGCAAACTGGATCACCGGATCAACTGATTCCAAGTCCACAAGTGGATATATATTCACTATTGGTGGAGGAGCGGTATCTTGGAAGTCGTCCAAACAAACTTGTATTGCCCGCTCTACAATGGAGGCTGAGTTCATAGCCTTGAATAAAGTCGGTGAAGAAGCTGAATGGCTCCGAAATTTCTTGGAAGGCATTGCTTTTGGCCCAAACCGTTGGCACCAATATGCATACATTGCGATAGTCAAGCGGCAATTGGAAGGACTGGGAGCGTTATGTATAACGGTAAATCTCGTCATATACGACGAAGACATAAATCCGTTAGGCAATTACTCTCTAGAGGAATAATCACGATTGACTATGTAAAGTCAAGTGATAATGTGTCAGATCCACTTACAAAAGGCCTAACTAGAGAGATAGTTGATAAATCATCAAGGGGAATGGGACTATGGACGAGAACAAGTCATAGTGGCGGTAACTCTACCTAGAAGACTGGAGATCCCAAGATCTAGGTTCAAGGAGATCAAACAAAGTCATTAATGACGGTTCAACATTGTCAACTAAACTTTTGGTCCATTCTCGTGATGAGACAATGCTCAGTACCAAGGATAAAGCATTAAGGATTTTTAATGATTTCTAAATTTGATACGGGGTATATCAAATAGTGTATCTACGGAATGACACGTTTAGGAATCACCTATGTAAGTGTAATGTGTTATCCGCTTCAAGGACAATTTTGCAAGGCCAGTTCTCTATGCACTTATGAAACCAGGCGGTGTTCATGGCTGAAACGAACACAACAATGTGAATCAAAGACGGTTAAGGGTTGGTGGTGTGACTTATGGTTGTTTAGGTATACACCAAAGTTCGACGGTTCAAAAATATCAAATTTATGGATTGATCGAGTATATCCAAAATAAGTTCAGTACGGAAAGTTCAAAGGGAAACCGACTTATCCAGATGTAACTAAACCTTGCTTGCGAATCACACAATTTTTCATGCATACTTCCGTGATATATCCATTACCCATTCATGTGGGGGATTGTTGGGTTTATAAGCTATTAATGCTTAAAATAGGGTGAATGAAAAATGGAGGGAAAAATGAAATATTGAGTAATATTTGAGTTTTCCTCCTTGATTGTCCCATATGAGAAGAGGAAAAGGTTTTTGATGGGTATATAAACAATTTCTCTTCTTCTAGCTCATAAAGAGTTGAGAAGAAGGCAAGCCTCGCGCCGTCGTCGCCATCGTCGCTCGCTCGGCTCGGCTTCGGCTTCGGATTCAGATTTGGATTTGGATTTGGTCAAATGATCGATCGATTGATTAATTTTTGGACCAAATTTATTTGTTAATAGTAAATATTAACAGAAATGTTATTATATATTTGTTTTAATAACAAAATATTAATATTAAATCTAATTTTTAATTTTCTATTTTTGTAACAGAAAATTAACTACTCTCTTCAATTTTTCCTCTTTATTGTTGAGTTAATAGCCATTGATGTTATGGCATTTATGCTATAGCCATTTTGCAAAAGTATCCACTCTGAACAGTTGCACCTATTCAGATTTCAGCCCAACTTTGGCTATAAATACAAGTCCATTCTTTCAGATTTTCCATACGAATTTCTGTTTTCTCCTCCTTTCTTTTGCATATTTTTAACTTCAAAGAAAGCAAGAGTAAGTATGATTTTGCTACCGAACTTTGTGTTCGCTGAAACACTGGGGTTTGAAGTACCACTACACCAGTGTGTAATTCGTTCTATCGTGGGAGGAAATAATCCATAATTTTGGGTAATAGGAGGGGATTAAATTCCTTAATGAAACAATGTGAATTCAGTGGGCTCGAATTAGTTTTTATTTCGTTTACAGTTCTATTTGAATATTATTTTATTATCTCCAAAATTATTTTACAAATACAGTTTACTAACGTCTTTCGTATAATCCATATAGCAATTTTTGTGTTGCATATCAGAAATTGATAACAGAAAGAATGATACCACGAAGAAATGATAGTATAATTATATGCAACTAATTTTAATTTTAGACCAAACAACTCAAATAAAAAAGCAAGAAAATGAAGGATAAATTATTATAAATACATTGTAAATAAATAGACTTGTATTATCTATACAACTAATGTTGTGCTGTATGTCAGAAATCTAGAATAGGATGATTGATACCAGAATTATATGCAACTAATTTTAATTTTAGACTAAAAAACACTCAAATAAAAAGGCAAGGGAATACAGGGTAAATTATTATAAATACACTGCAAATAAATAGACTTAAGGAAAAAAAGAAAAGAAAAAAAGATAAGTTTTATGAAATTATCAATTATGGAAGTCCTTTGACGAATGCAACAAACTTCAAAGACCATGTTTCTTAATTAGCTGAAACTAGTGTTAGAACCGAATGATTCACGGATAATATTAAAGAATATTAATTATGTTGTATACGGTTAAAATCGGGCCTATTCAATTATACTATTTGATCGAGACTGATAATTTGCATCGAAGGATAGCTTCGTAACGGAACAAACTAAGACACGAGGGTAAGATACCAAGTGTGGAATCGAGACACCTGTCAAGATCGAGGCTAGTAGCAATTGGAGCCAAACGAGACATACATCGAGTATGATCAGAGATGGCACAATAACAGAAAGGCAAGATATCTGTGATTGGTCGAAGATCATAGTGTGAATCTCGGAACGGATCAAATCAGAAACGGTTAATTAGCTAATCATGGGATTTTCTTCCGCAATTAAAGTTGTACCATAAGTAGAATTCCTCTACTATATAAAGGGGAGTTCTAATCATTTGTAATCATCATTATTCATATATATCAAAGCAATATAATTCTCTCCTTCTCTCTTACATTATCGTTCATCAGCTTGTTTTATTTTCAAACAATTTTTGCACCAATTTGTTCGAGGGTACTTCGATTCGAGGGCTGAGTTCTGTTCGAACATTGTTTGCTTTACTCTGTAAGTGCCGAGCCTAACCTCGCCGAAGTAGTGACGAGGCTAAAGTAGGTCACTCACACTACAACCTGTACGCAGTATATAATAAAGATAGAAAAGGAAATATAGAACGAAATAAGACAATCAACTGAAAATAATAGCTACAACCTCAAGAAATAAGCCAGTTACGTTCAGAATTACCAATCCTTAGAGTTCAGATGAAAATACCGAAAACCAACACAACTCAAGGAAATAGAAACACATAGGTTGTTGCGGCGCGCAACCCGATTCCACCTACAACACATAATCCTTCCTTATTTCACCGTAACAACGTTAACAAAAATAAATAATATATATATATGTTGCGGTCGCAACTCGATCTCACCATATAACATTATCAGTATCATAATTCACCCTTATTTCGTCGTAACAGTCCCCCCTTATTTCACCTGTTGCGGCGCACAACCCAATCCCATCATATAACATTATCAATATCAAAATTCACCCTTATTTCACGGTAACAGTCCATCCTTATTCCACCTGTTGCGGTGTGCAACCCGATCCCACCATATCAGTACCAAATACTCAATGTGCCCAGTCAATCAATAATTGAAATCACAAGAACCTTTACGATCAACAAACACCAAGCTGAAACAAAAGGAACATTTTACAACTAGGAAATTCACATAGCTAATACTACACAACAAGTCAAGTTCGGTAAATAACAATTAGAAGGTGCAAGTACATCAATTGAGCCAAATAGCAACAAGTCATGAAAGGATGAAGAGGTTTAATATTTTAAATAGGAGAAACAATTATTAACAAGTAGAAATTAAAGCATGGAAGGCATTTAGAGCACATAACAGTTATAGTAGGGAAGGGAATAATAAAGGAAAAACGGAGAATCAAGAAAATAAGTAATTCGGCGGCGTATAAGCACTCGTCACTTCGAATATCCGCCGCAACACATGAAATTCACATAACACATAGTTCAAGAGTTCCTAATTTCCTAAAGTCAAGGTTAAACTCAACGCTTAACTCGCTCCAAAGATCAACCACAACTTTTCCTTTCAAACAAGCATCTGAACCAATAGAATCTAGCAAATTACCAACCAAACGACTCTCATCAAGCCTTAGGAACTACCCACGATTGGAAAAGATTCAATTTAGGTCATTATTGAAAAATTCAACAAAAGTCAACTCCCGAGCCCGCTTGGTACAAACCCGAAATTCGGACCAAAACCCGATTACCCATTCACTCCCGATCCCGGTTATGTAATTTGTTTGGGAGTCCGACCCCAATTTGAGGTCTAAATTCTAATTTCAAAAAAATCACTAATTCTACCCAAACCCCCAATTTCCATCATGAAAACACTAGATTTAGTTTAAATGTAATGAAAGATTGAAAGAAAATAGCTTAGAATCACTTACCAATGAATTGGGAAGAGGAATTCTTTAAAAAATTGCATCCAGGGTTGAAAAATCGCCTCTAGAATTTTCTAGTTTTGAAAATTTGAAGAATAAACAAGAATCATGTCTAACTCCTATTTGTTCAGTTGCAGATGTCGCATTTGCAACCAATTGCGAACCCCCGCAAATGCAAAGAACACCTCGTAAATGCGAAGTCTGCGCACCTTTTCTTACATCGCATTTGCAATGAAATGTTCGCAAATGCAAACTCTGGCCTCCCCGAAATTGCGACCTCCTGATCGCAATTGCGAACTCTCGCTAACCCAGGCACTCTTTGCAACTTGTGAGTTTGACAGGATTTGGGATGTTCGCAAATGCGAACACTGATATCGCAATTGCGAGATCAGAGACCAGTACAAGAAATTGCAGAACACCTGTTGAATTTTCTAAGTCTAAACCACTCTGTAGCCTATCCTAAACTCACCCGAGCCCTTAGGGTTCTCAACCAAATATTCACACAAGTCTAAAAACATCATACGAACTTGCTCGCGCGATTAAATCGCCAAAATAACACCTAGAACTACGAATTGAGCATCAGATCAAAGGGAATTTTCAAGAAAACTCATGAACTTCTATTCTAACAACCAGACATCCGAATCACGTCAAACCAACTCCGTATCTCACCAAATTTGGAAGACAAAATATAGTAATGGACCTATACCGGATTCCGAAACCAAAATACAGACCTGATGTCCATAAAGTCAAACATTGGTCAAACCTTTAGATTCATTAAGCCTTTAAGCTTTCAAATTTAAACAAAATGAAATAACTCAAGCTAGGGATTTCTGAATTCGATTCCGGGCATACGCCCAAGTCCCAAATTGCGATACAGACCCATCAGGACCGTCAAAACACGGATTCGAGTCTGTTTGTTTAAAACCTTGACCAAAGTCAACTCAAATGGGTTTTTAAGGAAAAAATTTCATATTTTATCATTTTTAACATAAAAGCTTTTCAGAAAAACTCTCGGTCTGTGCACGCAAATCGAGGAGGGATAAAATCATGTATTTGAGACTTCGAAACACATAATTAGGTTCTAAAACGTAAGGCCTACCGGTTCATCACATTCTCCACCTCTAAAACAACCGTTCATCCTCGAACGGACATTGAAAAGTACTTGGACTGGTGAAAAGGTGTGGATATCTACTACACATGTCCAACTCGGACTCCCAAGTAGCTGCCTCGATGGGCTGACCTCTCCCCTGCACTCGAACTGAAGGATAACTCCTTCGCCTCAACTGACGAACTTACCGGGCTAGAATAGCCACCGGCTCCTCCTCATAAGTCAAATCCTTGTCCAACTGGTATCGCATGGGACAGATCACCGTGATACTTCCGAAGCATGGACATGTGGAACACCAGATGAAGTGGTGATAAACTAGGTGGAAATTCAAGCCTGTAAGCCACCTCTCCCACTCTCTCAAGAATGTCAAAAGGTCCGATATACGTAGGGTTAAACTTTTCCTTCTTTCCGAACCTCATCACACCCTTCATGGATGAAACTCGAAGCAATACTCTCTATCTGACCATGAATGCAACATCACAAACTCGACGATCGACATAACTCTTCTGCCTGAACTAAGTTGTGCAAAGTCAACCCTGAATACTTGAATTTATCCAAAGCATCCTGTACCAAATTTGTACCCAACAACCGAGCCTTCACCGGCCCGTACCACCCAACCAGATAATGGCACCGCCTCCCGTACATTGCCTCATAGGGACCTATCTAAAGGCTCGACTGGTACCTGTTGTTGTAGGCAAACTCCGCAAGTGGCAAGAACTGATCCCACGAGCCTCCGAAGTCTATAACAGAAGCGCAGAGCATATTTGAATAGTGCGCTCGGACTGTCCGTACGTTTGAGGATGAAATATTGTGCTCAACTCAACCCGCATGCCTAACTCATATTGTACTACTCCCCAAAAGTGCAAGGTGAACTGCGTACCTTGATCAGAAATGATAGACACGGGCACACCATGGAGACGAACGATCTCTCTGATGTAAATCTCAGCCAACCGCTATAAAGAATAGGTAACTGCCACAAGAATGAAATGAGCTGACTTGGTCAGCCTGTCCACAATAACCTATACTACATCGAACTTGCTCTAAATCCGCGGGAGTCCAACAACAAGATCCATAGTGATACGCTCCACTTCTACTTAGGAATTCTTCTGAAGCAAACCACTAGGTCTTTGATGCTAATACTTTACGTGCTGACAATTTAGACACCGAGTTACATATTCCACTATATCCTTATTCATCCTCCTTCACCAATAATGCTTCCGCAAGTCCTGATACATCTTGGCGGCATCCGGATGAATAGAATACCGGGAACTGTGGGCCTCCTCAAGAATCAACTCACAAAGTCCATCTACATTGGGCACACAAACACGACCCTGCATCCTCAAAATTCCATCATCTCCAATAGTAACCTTCTTGATTCCACCGTGCCGCATTGTGTCTCTAAGGACAAACAAATGAGGGTCATCATACTGCCACTTCCTGATGAGCTAAAACAAGGAAGATCGAGCGGCTGTACAAGCTAGAACACGATTGTGCTATGAAATATTAAACCTCACGAACTGATTGGCCAAGGCCCGAACATCTGATGAAAGAGGTCTCTCACCGACTGGAATGTATGCAAGGCTGCCCATAATCGCTGCCTTTCTACTCAAGGCGTCGGCCACCAATTGGCCTTTTAGGGATGATACAAGATGGTGATATCATAGTCTTTCAATATCTCCAACCACCTCATTCGCCTCAAATTGAGATCCTTTTTTTTGAACAAATAGTGAAGGCTCCGGTGATCCGTGAAAACTCACACGTCACCGTAAATGTAGTGCCTCCAAATCTTCAGCACATGAAAAATGGCTGCCAACTCTAAGTCATGGACATGGTAATTCTTCTCATGAACCTTCAACTGCCGCGACGGATATGAAATCACCCTGCCATCCTGCATCAATACTGCACCGAGCCCAACACGGGATGCATCACAATATACCATATAAGATCCTGAACCTGTGGGCAACACCAACACTAGTGTTGTAGTCAAAGCAGTCTTGAGCTTCTTAAATCTCTCCTCACACTCGTCTGACCATCTATACGGGGCACCCTTATGGGTCAATCTGGTCAATAGGGCTGCTATAGATGAGAACCCCTCCACATAGCGGCGGTAATAACCCGCCAAACCTAAGAAACTCCATATATTCGTAGCTGAAGTGGGTCTAGTCCACTTCTGAACTGCATCAACCTTCTTAGGATCCACCTGAATGCCCTTTGCCGATATGATGTACCCCAAGAAAGCGACTGAATCCAACTAAACCTCGTACTTTAAAAACATAGCATATAATTGGCTATCTCTTAGAGTCTGAAGTACAATCCAAAGATGCTGCTCGTACTCCTCTCGACTGCGGGAATAGATCAATATATCATCAATAAATACAATCACAAAGGAATCCAAACAGGACTTGAACACTTGGTTCATCAAATCCATAAATTCTGTTGGGGCATTTGTCAGCCGAAATGACATCACTAGAAATTCATAATGCCCATACCGAGTCTGAAAAAGCTTTCTTAGGGACATTGGTGCTCTAATCCTCAATTGATGGTAGCCAAAACTCAAATCAATCTTCGAAAACACCTTGGCACCCTGAAGTTGACCAAATAAGTCATGAATCCTTGGCAATGGATACTTGTTCTTGAGGGTGACTTTTTTTAACTGCCGATAATCTATGCACATCCTCATCGATCTATCCTTCTTCTTCACGAACAACACAGGTGCAGCCCATGGCGAGACACTAGGTCTAATGAAGCCCTTATCAAGAAAATCTTGCAACTGCTTCTTCAATTCTTTCAATTCTGGTGGGTCCATACGGTGGCAGAATGGAGATGGGCTGAGTGCCCGGAGCCAAATAAATATAGAAGTCAATATCCCTATCGGGTGGCATCCCCGGCATATCTGCAGGAAATACCTCTGGAAACTCACGAACAACTGGTACTGAATCCATGGAACGAACCTCCGCACTGGAAGACACCCCTTCTCGACTATATGTTGGCCTTCATATAAGAGATAATCCTACTGGTAGAATGTCTTTAAGTCCGTCTCCACTCTAATCGAGAAAACCCCGGAAAGGATAAGGTCACCGTCTTGGCGTGATAATCCAATATAGCATGATAAGGTGGCAGCTAATCCATACCCAAAATGACATCAAAATCAACCATATCAAGAAGTAGAAGATCTATGCTAGTATCAAGACTCCCAATAGTAACCACACACGAACAATCGAAACGATCTAAAATAATAGAATCTCCTACATGTGTGGAAACATACACAAGAGAACTTAAAGAATCATGAGACACCACCAGATATGAAGCAAAGTAGGATGACACAATAGAATAAGTAGAGCTCAGATCAAATAGAACTGAAGTATCTCTATGGAAAGCTGAAGCAATACCTGTGGTAACAACGTTATATGATACAACCTCTGGCCTGACTGGGAAAGTATAACATCGGGACAGGGCTCCACCACGCTGAACTACATCCCTAGGATGACCTCTAGCTGGCTGGCCTCCACCTCTAGCAGCCCGACCTCCACCTCTAGCAGTCTGGCCTCCACCTTTAGCAGCTTGACTTCGACCTCTAACGGCCTGACCTCCACATGTGGCTGCTGACCACTGCCTCTAGCTGGCTGAGCCGGCGATTGGTGCAACTGGTGCCGGAATCATGTAACGAGAAATCTACTGTGGCGTGCTGCCTAATAATCTCAGACAGGTCCTCCTGATATGGCCAAAACCACCACACTCAAAACATCCATCCTAGTGTTGTGGCTGCTGAAACTGAAACTGACCCGAACGGGCTGGATAACCACGGTAATAACTCTGAATAAGAGATGCATTGGTAGGAGCTGGAGTTGCACTGTAAGTTGGCTGCCAATAATGAGGCACATAAGGACCACGACTCCCCAAAGCATTGTGGGATGCTTTAAGTGCCAACTGGAATCGTCTAGGAGGATCGCCCCTACCAAACATAGGCCTACCTCTAGATGAGGCACCATTGAAACTACCGGAGTGAAGAGGCTTTTTATCAGACCCCTTTCCTCTCTCCTATGCAAGAACTACCTCTATCCGCCTAGCGACATTAGTAGTCGTCTGAAAAGAAATCTCGCCCTCAGTCTCCTTGGCCATCTGAAGCTTGATTGGGTGAGCGAGTCCATCAATAAACCTCCTCACCCTCTCCCTATCAGTAGGAAGAAACATAAGAGCATGATGGGATAGATCCATAAACCGGGTCTCGTACTGAGTAAAAGTCAAACTACCTTGCTGGAGACGCTCGAACTGATGGTAATCCTCTCTCAATATGATAGGGAGGAACTTCTCTAGGAAGAGCTAAGAGAATTGGTCCCAAGTGAGACCAGGTGACCTAGCTGGTCTGGTCAACACATAGTCCCTCCACCATTTCTTGGCGGAACCCATCATCTAAAATACAACAAAATTGACCCCATTAGTCTCCACTATACCCACGTACCGCAGCACCTCATGATATATGTCAAGGTAATCTTGCGGTTCCTCTGAAGGTGCACCACTGAAGTAAGGTGGAAAGATCTAAGTAAACTTGTCTAATCTCCATAAAGCCTCAGAAGACATGGCGGGTCCATCACGGGCTTGTGCCGCAACAACTGACTGAACTACCCTAACTGGAGGGGTTGTTGGTGTGTCATACTGGGGAGCCATCTGCTACGGAGTGTGAGTAGCGGGAGTCTGTGCTCCTCCCCCAGCTGAGAGATGGCTGGTGCCATAGGAAATATACCGTCTTGGGACACACTCTCCATAAGGCCCACCAAACGGACTAGAGCATCCTGAAGCAACGAGGTGGCGGTGAACCCCTCCGGGACCTGAGTTGGTCTAATAGGTAAAGTCTGAGTTGGAACCTCCTCATCAAAATCCACCTGAGGCTCCACTGCTGGTGCTGCCGCTCGAGCTCTAGAATGAGCTCTGCCTCTGGCGCGACCTCGACCTCTGCCCCTCATAGGAGCTACTGCTGGGGGCTCCGACTGATGTCCAACTGAAGACGCGGTGTATATTCTCGCCATTTGCAAGAGAACAAGAATATAAGAGTTCTATCATTAATGGTAGAAATAAAACCGCACGATCGAGAAGAATATCAGTGAAATTGTTCCTAACTCCATAACCTCTGGGAGATAAGTACAAACGTCTCTGTACCGATCCTCTAGACTCTACTAAGTTTGCTCATGACTCGTGAGACCTATGTAACCTACTGCTCTGATACCAACTTGTCACGACCCGGAATTCCCACTGTCGGGGCCGCGATGGCGCCTAACATTTCACTTGCTAGGCAAGCCAACGCTAGAACAACTTGTTCATTTTTAATAGTTTAGATTAAATAAAGTGAACGACTGAAATAACTACAGAAATCTGAAGTACAATGTAGAAGCTAAAACAACCAAACGTTTGCTAAAATCCCTAGACCCGGTGTCACAAGTGCACAAGCTACTAGAATAATACATATTAGGATTTGAAATAAATACAAGTTGTCTGAATGAAAATACACAACTAAATAAAAGGAGGGGGACTCCAGGAGCTGCGGGTGCTGAGTAGTTGTACCTCAAGTTTCCGCTGCACTGACCAACCAAAGCAAGCTAATAGCCACCGCTGGGATCGACTCCAAAACTGCACAAGAAGTGCATAGTGTAGTATGAGTACAAACGACCCCATGTACTTTGTAATTGCCAAGCCTAACCTCGACGAACTAGTGATGAGGCTAAGGCACGTCACTCACACTACAACACGTATGCAGTATATAATAAAGAAAGAAAAGGAAATATAGAGCGAAAAAAGATAGTCAACTGAAAATAATAGCTACAACCTCAAGAAATAAGCCAGTGACGTTCAGAATTACCAATCCTTAGAGTTTAGATGAAAATACCGAAAACCAACACAACTCAAGGAAATAGAAACACATAGGTTGTTGTGGCGCGCAACTCGATCCCACCGTACAACACACAATCCACCCTTATTTCACCGTAACAACATTAAAAATAATATATATATATATATATATATATATATATATATATATATATATATATATATATATATATATATATATATATATATATATATATGTGTGTGTGTGTGTGTGTGTGTGTGTGTGTGTGTGTGTGTGTGTGTTGCGGCGCGCAACCCGATCCCACCATATAACATTATCAGTATCATAATTCACCCTTATTTCGCTATAATAGTCCACCCTTATTCCACCTGTTGTGGCGTGCAACCCGATCCCACCATATCAGTACCAAGTACTCAATGTGACCAGTCAATCAATAATTCAAATCACAAGAACCTTTATGATCAATAAACACCAATCTAAAACAAAAGGAACATTGTACAACATGGAAATTTACATAGGTAATACTACACAGCAAGTCAAGTCCAGTATATGACAATTAGAAGGTGCAAGTACATCAATTAAGTCAAATAGAAGCAAGTCATGAGAGTATTCAGAGATCTAATATTTTTAACAGGAGAAACAAGGATTAACAAGTAGAAATTAAAGCATGGAAGGGGATAATTAAGGAAAAACGGAGAATCAGGAAAACAAGTAATTCGGCAGCACATGAAATTCACATAACACATAGTTCAAGGGTTCCTAATTCACTCAAGTCAAGGTTAAAATCAACACTTACCTCGCTCCAAAGATCAACTCAAATCTCAACCACAACTTTTCCTTTCAAACAAGCCTCCGAACCAATAGAATCTTACAAATTAATAACCAAATGATTCACATTAAGCCTTAGGATACCCGCGATTGCAAAATATTCAATTTAGGTCATTATTGAAAAAGTCAACAAAAGTCAACTCCCGGGCCCGCTTGTTCCAAACCCGAAATTCGGACAAAAACCCAATTACCCATTTACCCCTATCCCGGTTATGTAATTTGTTTTGGAGTCCGACCCCAATAGGTCTAAATCCCAATTTCCAAAAATCCCTAATTCTACCCAAACCCCCATTTCCACCATGAGAACACTAGATTTTAGGTTGGAATCTTATGAAATGTAATGAAAGATGGAAAGAAAATAAGTTAGAATCACTTACCAATGAATTGGGGAAGAAGAGTTCTTTGAAAAATCTCCTCCAAGGTTTTCTAGTTTTGTAAATTTGAAGAATAAAAAAAAACACGCCTAACTCCTATTTGTTCAGTTGCAAATGTCGCATTTGCGACCAGGTGCGAACCCCGACAAATGCAAAGAACACCTCGCAAATGCGAAGTTGGGGAACCTCTTCTTACATCGCATTTGCAATAAAATGTTCGCAAATGCGAACTCTAGCCTCCCCGCAATTGTGAAATCCTGATCGCAAATGCAGACTCTCGCTGGCCCAGGCACTCTTTGCAAATGCGAAGAAGTTTCTCGTAAATGCGAGTCTGACAGGATTTGGGATATTTGAAAATGTGAACACTAATATCGCAATTGCGAGATCACATACCAGTACCAGAAACTGCAAAACACGAGCCGAGTTTTCTAAGTCTAAACCATTCTGTACCCCATCCGAAACTCACCCGAGCCCTTGGGGCTCTAAACCAAATATGCACACAAGTATAAAAACATCATACGATCTTTCTCACACGATCAAATCGCCAAAATAGCACCTAGAACTAAGAATTGAGCATCATATCAAAGGGGATTTTCAAAAAATCTCATGAACTTCTATTTTAACAACCGTACGTCCGAATCACGTCAAACCAACTCCATTTCTCATCAAATTTGATAGAAAAGTACTAAATATAGTAATGGACCTATACTGGATTCCGTAACCAAAATATGAACACGATATCCATACAATCAAACATTGGTCAAGCCTTTAGATTTAAGCCCTTAAAATTTCAAATTTCAACAAAATGCGATAACTCGAGCTACGGACTTCCGAATTCGATTCTGGGAATATGCCTAAGTTCTAAATCACGATACGAACCTATCGGGACCGTCAAAATATGGATCCTGGTCCGTTTATTCAAGATGTTGACCAAAGTCAACTCAAATGGGTTTTAAGGAAAAAAATTCATATTTTATTAGTTTTTAACATAAAAGCTTTTCGAAAAAATACCCAGGCTGCACACGTAAATCGAGGAGGTCTAAAATGAGGTATTTGAGGCTTCGAAATATAGAATTATATTCTAAAACATAAGATGACCTACCGGGTCATCACAATTTACAGGTATACTAGGGTACCCATTTAATTACTAAATCATATTCTTTATTGGTCTATTAACCGGTGAGATTATGGGTAATCTTTCTTGTTCTTCTAAGGGGAAGGTATTAGGCACCCTTAAAATCTACCTGGGGTAGCTCCATAGGATTTAGACTAAGTTTGGGATCAACTAATTATAAAATTCTTTGATTGGTGATAAAGAGTACTGCTTACTGTATACCTAAGCGGAATGTGAGACCCTAAAGGATTACGAGTTTATGAAGAAGTTCATAAGATATATTGAAAGAGTTTTGAAATTGGTATATAAGTGGTCTAGATTTTATAAGCTTACGAAAGAGATTGAGTTATGAAAATACTTTGATTTGGGGGATGGTTATTTATATAATTCTAAAGGGTGTTTTGTAAGAAAGTGATCCTAAAATTACCTTAGATTCGGCGGGTTTTCAAAGAAGAGGTTATTTGCCGAAAATTCCTTATGGGCGACCGTTCTTGAAGTTCTGATTTTTCTTTCGAAAATGTGCTGAGATCTGATTTCCCTTTTTGAATTAGAGCTGCTGTTTTGCCAAGTTCTGAACTTTAAAAATCTATTAAGGAAAGGAAAGATGAGTGAAAACATAATAAATTCTGAGCAAATTATAATTAGCGAATTAAGGATCTATTGCTAACTAATTTCCTTTTAAATCCTATATTGTTTAAGGCTTACCTAAGTTTATATGATATTAAAGCATAAAAAGAAAAGCGTGTGATGTAATATATGAGTGTTATATGCATGAGAGACAAAACAACAACAAAGGCATAAGAAATGCAACCAACAGTAAACTAAACTAGTAGAAGTAGTAAATTAAATTAATTGAGATAGTAAATAACGATAAAGGATTTGAAGGAAAGAGGACTGGACTCTGATGGTTGGGCCTCAAGAAGGTAGGCCCAACAGTAAAGAGACACGAATACAACTGATTTTGGGCTCCTCTACAAAATGCAACAAGGTTGGAATTGGGCCTTAGTTCATCAGGAACTCAGCGGCCCAAGCAGATGTACATATAAAAAGAATAAGAAAGTTATTATATACATATTCAACATATACTCAGCATAATCTAACAATAGATCGCACTCTGATGCATATGACATGTACACAAACAGATAATTGAAACAAGAATAAGATTAATAGTGTAAGGGGAAATTATATATTAATGTGGTGGCTTTACTTAGCAAATAGTACACATTGGAAACCTTTCATTGTCATTAAATACTAAACCCTTAAAGAAATGGATGTGTCAAGGATTTAAGATCTAAAGAGGGAACCCCACTCAAGGTCGATGCTCTCTTTGGATCCCTCGACACTTCAAAGTCCCCAAGGGACTCAAGGCCCAGGGCTATGTTGTGCGGGGGAGGGCATCCCAACCTAGAATCGAACTCCGCTCCCAAATACTCTTAAACACTAACAACCTGTTTTCCCTATGGGTTTAAGTTCCATTGAGGTCCTTCCAATGTAAACAAAATATTAAAGTAGTACTTGCCACAAAATGTATAATTTCCTCTTAATAGAATAACACAAGAGAATACAGATTACTTTTGACGTTAAATAAAGAATACATATCATGCCAACCTAAAGGATTGACTTCAAAACATATGTATATAGCAAAAAAAAATTAATATTATACTGTTGTGGGAATGAATCATTAAGGGCAACATATTTAAGAGAAAAATGGGCATGCAAAACTCATATAGACAGCATCACAAGAGATGCAGATACCATTGCCTAAGCAAACTGAATGCAAACTACTTAGTTTATTATTAACAAATACAAGGATTAATAATACTACTTGGCATCTTTAAGATCATCAATACAGGTTCATACAAACAGTCATGGGAAACCATTGTTATCAGGGTATTAGAAATAATACTAAACTCTCAGCATGGCTACCAATTCACTGGTTCAAACATGGGATCCCTAAGGTCTCAACATGATCATGCTTCTAACAGTATTAACATGTCATCATGTTCAGACAATGTCAAAAAATGGACTTCATAAGGTTTGAGAGTCAAGTTCAGTTTTTAGATAAATAATAAAGAGAAGATCTGGACATAATTTAAAACATAAACATGGTATTGTAGAGTCAAACTGAGATACTGGCAATATTTAATCAACTACACATAGGTAAGGGTAAATGAGGCAGTGACCTCATATCAACAGGGGATCTTTGCACATTACATAACCAATTACATAACCAAATCAACATGTTAGCGAAGAAAGGAAATGAAAATATTTCATCAAAACAAATTCAACTAACATAAGTCTAGCTCAGTATACATGTATGAAGTAATCATGGTTCGGATCCTAAATTGATTATAATAGAATGTCTAAGTTATACTTTCAAAAAAGACAGGTTGATGATAGATGCATGCAAGATTTACAGAACTAGTTGTGGAACAAAGAGATTGAGGACAAGAATGTATTGTACAGGTTCTGAATCACACATGTATATGAAGATCTAAACTTATCATGGGACAGAAAATCTTAGTTATACAACAATTACCAGTTGGTGTTATCCAAACAAGATAATTACTTACAGGATATATACAACAAACGTTCATGAAAGTAAGACAGTTTAATTCAAACAAGGTAGTTTCCTACAAATGTATACAAAAATTGAGTATGATCATGAGAAGGTTATGGTGATAGCCTAGAGATTACCCTCAGAATTAGTAGATACAAATACAGAGAAGAAGAGCATATAAACACTTAGATTCTCTCAACTTAGTTAAGTGATATGGACTTATTGAATTTTCAGGTGTATCTCAGCTGGAATTATCAAACAATGAAATAAATCATAAGGTAAATAAGGTGCAGGGAAACAAGGTGAAGATCTCAATAGAATCATCAGTGAAAGGAAAAACATGAAGTTTAGGTGAGCATGATTGGTTCAACAATAATCATAACTAAACAAAGTAAAACACTATAGTAGCTCAGAAAAACAGTTGGACAAACACAAGAAAAGGCACTTCAAGTTTAGGCTCAAGGTTAAAAGGCAAGGGGATATAAGTCATCTTAGTTATATTATCAGGTATTAAACTCAACTTCAAAGCTACAAAAAATTACAGAGGTACAATAAGAGATGAACTTACTGCAAGTAAATGAGAATTATGAAGTTCATATGGAACATAAACACATAAGAACTTAGGCATGGAGACCGTTGGAAAATTTAGAACAAAGATTAACAATTTTCAATAATCTTTAAAATAGTAAATATATTTGTAATTACATAATATTAATACTACACAACTAATTTTAAAAGTAATACTTTGTTATTTTGTAAAGAATAAGTACTTGCTACTAGAGAACACTTTAAAAATATTTATTGTAAATTATTAAGTATAAATAATTAATTTAAAAAGGGAGGGCCCAAATTGGCCGTCAACAGCTGCCCCTATTTGACCGGAGACGATGAAAGAGTTTTTGCGCAATGAAATTGAACCAAAGCCAATTTTTGTCCCGACTTAGGCGTGTATTGCATAGGAGTAGAGATGGTTAATTTGAATTAGAGAATTTAGTTGAGGAAGAATCTAGGAAAGATTTGGGGATATTGGGATGAATTCTGACTATGAATCGCTTACATACCTCGTGAATAACGAGGATCAGGCCTCATGTTGTTCTGGAGTAGGGATTTTGGTGAAGCGACACTCGCAGGAATTGCCCCAGTATCGTATTGAGACGATACGGTGAGACGAAAAATTTCTCACTCATGATAACTTAAATTTTGCGGCCTGATTTGAATGATTCAAAATTATGAGCTCGCTGGTCATCTTGACCTGGAACCTTGGGCCCGTTACTAGTTTTGCTGTCACCACAACGTTGTAGTTCAGTCTGTTGTTAAGAAAAGGTTCCACGCTATGGTGTTTGTTCCTGCAAAACAAATGAAATACACGCATACCAACATATTGTAATGCAGAATATATTAAGATGCAATGTAAATGATGCAGGAATGATTATTCCTGACTGCTGGCGAGTCGTTATTTGGGATGATGGGATACTTGATCCTGACTCGATTTGTGTCACGACCCCAAAATCTAAACCAGTCGTGATTGCACCTATCGTGGAACTAGACCATCCAAAACCACACTCAAACCGTAATAATCTTCCATTTATATCATTACTAAACTGATAACCCGTAAAGGTTTCTTTTAAACATTTTTAAAATAGATAAAGCTACATCAAGTATTAAATACAACCCCCAAGATCCCGGAGTAACTGGTCATGAGCATCTATAGGAAATATACAACTAAAAAAAATAAACTCTATAATAGTAAGCAAGAGAGAGCAGGATTGCGGACGCGTGCAGCTACCTCCCAAAATCTCCGAGAAGTCTCTGGAACAGATACACAAATCACTCTGCCCTAACACCTGGATCTACACAAAAGGTGCAAGGAGTAATGTAAGTACGCCAACTCAGTAGTAATGAAAATAAATCAGGTCTGAGCAGTAAGAAACACATAAAATCAAATCATCATTTCAGAATAAGCACAGTCTTTTTTCTAACAGTATATACGTTAAAACATCACGCTTAAAAGCCGATTTCAGTAAAAATCATTTGGAAATATACTTGCCAATAGTTTCAACACAACTTTCAAGAAGTTTAGTGTAAAAATAATAAAAATCATAAAAATCCCCTGGGGCAAAACATATTTCATAAGTTCAGAGTGAAAGTGGTAAAATAATAAGTAGCCCCTCGAGCAAAACATGTAATAGAAACTGCCCTTTGGGCGTAACATCACTCAGAATCAGCCCCTCAGGCATACCTCACAGTCACTCATAATCAGCCCCTCGGGAAACCTCACAGTCACTCATACCTCCCAATCACTCGTCACTCGGCACTCGCACTCAGTAGGTATCTGCGCTCACTGGGGGTGTGTACAAACTCCGGAGGGGCTCCTTCATCCCAAGAGCTTATATCAAGCCATCTCGTGGCATATCATATCCTCACAATCAGGCCCTCGGCCTCACTCAGTCAGCAACTCTCCAAAGCCCCTCATACGTATCAGTAAAACGGGGTACTCGACCCAAAAACATCATTTTATATATGTCAAAATAGTGTATATAAGGATGAGTTTCGAAATAAGTTAAACATAACATGACTGAGTATAAATCATAAGTCAACACAGTGAGGAAATAGTAGTAAAAAGCCCCCAAGTGGTCTAAACAAGTCGGCACAAGGCCCCAAACATGGCTTACAACCCAAATATAAAAATAGTCTTAAAACACAATTTAACATATGATTTAAAAGTAAACACGCAACTCAATATTTTCCACGGGAAGGATCAAGTTCAAATCCACAATCAGTGCAAGCCACACACTCGTCTTCCGGTATGTGCGCCATTCCGAAAATAGTGACAAAATACGAAGTCCGAGGTTTCATACCCTCAAGACAAACTTTACAGTCATTACTTACCTCAAACTGGCCCAAATACTAATCCGCGATGCTCCTGCCTCTCGAATCGGCTCCCGATAGCTCCGAATCTAACAAAAACCATATAAAATATCATCAATATATGCTAAAGGAAAAAAGCCCACTCGAAAATTATCAAACTTAATAAAAATTCCCGAAATTGGCCAAACCCGCTCCCCCCGACCCACGTCTCGAAATTTTATAAAAATTGCATCACAGGAATCCTCATCCTTTCCCGAGTCTACCCATATCAAATTTTCCAAAATCCGACCTCAATTGCTCATTCAAATCATCAAAAGAAATTCCCAAATTTTTCTCCCATATTTCCCCAATTTTTATTTTGAATTTCTCAATTTACATGATAAAAATCAAGGCTAAATCATGATATTAACTCAAAAGTGGTTGAAGAACACTTACCAAAAGAATCCTACTGAAAATATCTTCCCAATCCTCCAATGGTGTTTTGAGTTATGGTCCTAAACCCTCGATTTGAACTTAAAAACTTTCTTCCCACCTCCTTATTCTTCATCGCAAACGCGTCACTAGGACTGCGTTCGCATAGAACAATCCAACAGGCCCCTAATTTAAATCTACGCGACTGCGGCTTCCAGCCCGCGAACACGTTGCACAGCCTACCCTAGACCTACGCGAACGCATGGACCCAGTCGCGAACGCATAGGCTAATGGGCCTAGGGTCCTCAGACGACTCACACTCTACGCGAATGCGCCAACTCCCCCGCGTTCGTGATGACCACTCTGTTCACCACTTCGCGTTCGCACCCCTACGCCCGCGAACGCATAGAAAAATTGGCCCGCTTCCACAAAACACTCTATGCGAACGCAAACCCCCCTCCGCGAACGCATAGAGTAAAACTCTGCAGCAAAAACACCAGCAAAACAGCCAAGTTTGAAATCCAAAAATCGATCCGTTAACCACCCGAAATTCACCCGAGGTCCTCGGGACCCCAAACAAACATACCAACACATCCCATAACCTCATTCAAACTTAGTCGAGCATTTGAAATACCAAAACAACGCAAAAACACCAAAATCACATCAAATTCAAACCTATGAACTTGGAAATTTCTAAATTTCACCAAGGACGCCGAAACCATCCAAAACACATCCGATTGACCTAAAATTTTGCACACATATCCAAAATGACATTACAAACCTGCTGCAACTTCTGGAATTCCATTCCGACCCCTATAGCCTATTCTCCACTGCCGACCGGAAATCGTCAAAAACTAACTTTTGCCAATTCAAGCCTAATTCTACACCGGACATCAAAACCACATTCCGAACACACTCCTAAGTCCCAAATTATCTAACGAAGCTATCCAAACGATAAAATCGACATTCCGAGTTTGTTTACCAATAGGTCAACTTCCGGTTGACTTTTCCAACTATTGAATCAAGGTAAGAGACTAAGTGTGTCATTTCTCTCCAAAAATCGCTCTGAACCCGAGCCAACCAATCTGACACAACATAATGAAGCTGAACCACATATAATGAATCACGAACAGTGGAAACGGGGCTATTACTCTCGGAACGACCGGCCGGGTCATTACATCCTCCCCCACTTATACATATGTTCGTCCTCGAATGTGCCAAGAGTTGTTCTCCAACACCATCAAATTGCCGCGTAATCTCACCATGCAGATACCCGGGTGTGATCCCGTGTCACCCTATCCCATATAGGTCTAATAGCAGAACACCGTTGAAATTTCGAAATCCAACCTGACCCATAAAACTTAGAACCAAATTTCCACTTCTGAAATGATTTACAAGATCAAAATTCCACAACTATAAACTGAATAAGTCTTAACACGCCGAATCAAGCCATATACGTAACCCCATATGTAATCACATAATATACCACATGACTCAAACACTCATAACGATAACTCCTAATCACAATAGCTTCCCAAACAACTCAATACCGGTAAATAACCTCTTATCAAGCAAAGCCTTGCTTTAATACTTTCATAAGGTGCCTATGATGAAAAAAACACGTAGAAACTAGCAACCATGCATCCGATCAGTCACACATGAAGTTCCCCTTCCCAAATAGGAAGTATAGCAGATTTCTAAGCCGACTCCCGATATTTATCCTTCCAACTATGTTGTAGACAATTCTGACAGTATTCATTCTAGGTCCAATGACCTCTTCTCATCCAACACGACCATTCTGATGACATGACACATCGATACAATTTGAATCCATAACCTGTGCAACTGGTGCACTCAATAGCAATATCCCAATGTAATCAAATTATATAAAAGATTTACACGAGAGGACCATCCCGCCATTAACAATTACCGTCACAACTCCATGCTAAGAGCCTGACACTCATCGAAAAGACAAAACACACGAATCTGACACCAAGGATCATACCCCCACATAACTCCGCTACAATGCGTGATTCTATCAACACGCTGGTCCACATGAAATACTTTGAGTTACCTTGCTCAAAATCAATAACCATGCGCAATTCGACGTCAAGTACTCAAAGTGCGATGTCGTAACCACGGGGAATCGAATGATACCATGCCACACGAACCCGCAAGGACATAACCAATACGTCTCAATCCCGCAATACCCAATTACTTACCTTACTCAAATCTAGCTATAAAATCCCAATTAGAACCACACTATATGTGCCTATAACTAACGATCACAACTCCTCGCAACACCGAAGGGAAACTCATACATCACTCCGGAACACGAATAAACTCAATGACAATCGAATGGTACATTCCTCAACAATAGAAATTTGGAGTCAACAATTCCGACCCGGTGCAAAACACACACTCATACGGACCTACCAATAACCCTGAATCAACTATGATCACCCACAACAGATAGATAACTCACCGAAAAGTTCACAATGACTGAATCATGGTACATACTAACTTCTGACTAGCTTTGCTCGCATCTTCACAGTTCACTACCACAAAATAACCTGTTTATGAGAACTCTCAGTCTCGAAGTCATGAAGCGCACCAATTACTATATCTGATCTCAACTCCACCGCTAGAATACATGGCACATCCCTAATACTCGATCATTCCACGAGGGATACCCCTATAATTCTTCTGTGTTACCAAGCAACCTTGAATATTAGTAGCCGAATCCAACAAGAGAGCGTCGAAGTACCAATGAATTACCCTTAACTTCACACATTTCCCCTTCTGAAATGTATACCCTCATCAAGCCGCCCAATAGTGATATCATCTACCTAGTCGTCT
Organism: Nicotiana paniculata; assembly: GCA_005239505.1. NCBI lineage: Eukaryota > Viridiplantae > Streptophyta > Magnoliopsida > Solanales > Solanaceae > Nicotiana > Nicotiana paniculata. The sequence continues at coordinate 5,441 of ML349448.1, read as the reverse complement.
GAAATTGCCAATGTTGTCTAAGAATTTTGTTTTGACCTTCCTTCCAGAACTGAACCGTAACCTCACATATGCAAATCTCAACTATACCCAACATACCACATACACCATGCCATCCAAGGACAAATATGGGAACTTCATGATCCCTTCCGAGCCACAAGCAACTATGTACCCAACTAGCCAAGAACTTCCATTTGATCTCATTTAGAAGCAAAATCACTATACATCACATGCACCTCACGCCAGTAGAAAATACGCATCTCTAACCGTGGTAGAAACCATTAGGAACTATCCGAATCCCATTTGCACAACACCAAACCATTAGGACTGAATCCTTCTAACTCAACCAAGCTATTCATGCCACCAAAAATCCAAGAGCATTGCTAAGAAACACCTGTAAAGACTCGTTGCCTCATGACCACCCAAAGAACTAATCATACCCCTTACCATGCCGATCCGATCTACTACGAAGTTGTCCTATTTATCCAAGTTCCTTCTGACTTACCTACGAATTGGTACATCTTTTTGCCATAATACTGCAATTCTCAACCAAGACTCACCACACGAGACCCAAGCATAAAACCATACCGTCTGAGGCTCATAAGCCACTAAATACTCTCTCAAATATCCCCAAAAGTACCACATTCAAAATATTCACCCTGAAGAGACTTCCTGCGAATCTAAAGTCATTACCTTCACCGTCCTAATACTGATATGTAGAATCCATGATAATGTAGAAATGACACAAGTCTTGACACCCTCCACGTAAATCTCAGTTCTAGCCCAGAACACACCTTAAAGATTCCCAATTGTTATTTTTTACCTTGAACCCCTTAGAACCATTCTCGAGAGTCATCCACTCTATGAAAATCTCAATCACACTGATCAAGCAGACAAAATGACTTGGCCCCATTGGAGCACCAACATACTAGGAAGTAATCCACACACTAAAAGCAACAAGAAACCCGTACACTGCACCCACTACACCTTTTACAAGTACCACTCAATCATTCCATAAAACCCATATACCCATAGAGTATATTACAACCGATATCGAAGAATTTCAATTACTCGAGTCATTCCCACACTCCACCTCTGCACGTCATAACTGATCCACCACTATACCTTGAACTGAAACCAATGCAACACATAATCGCGCAATCAGCTTATCATTAACAACCTCCCCCACTTGGCTCAAAGCCAACGACCCAGACAAGCAATAACTCACAATGTCCATACGCTATCACTGCCACCATACTGTAGTGCGATTCAACTAAATCCTTCATAAGCTCATATGACACAAACCATATGATATTCCACATCGTACGCAAATCTCACATTCACCATTATAACATTCATGCGAACTTCCACAAGCGATCTAGCTCGAATTGCAATATATATCAATTTCTGATAAAAAAGGACTTGTCACAGAGTCACCTAAGGGTCACACAACCTCAGGACACCCCGCGGGAGATAGCCCTGCTTGCTTAGCCTCAAACTGATATCTCTCTACACGCTTCCGAAGATCACAACTATTAAGCAATCGCTTTACCCTCCTACTTTAGAACAAACCAATCCCTACCCTCAAAACATCATAATAAGCAATATAAGAACCTGAAGCTGATGGCAGAACTAACACTAGAGTTGCCGCCAAAAAATCTTGAGCTTCTAGAAGCTCTACCCACACTCGTCTGACCACATGGATACCATCACTGGACACCACGTGTCCCAAGAATGCTATTGAATTGAGCCCAAAACTTCACACTTGGATAACTTTGCATAAAGCTTCTCCTCCATCAATCTCTATGATACCGTCCTCAAATACTGAGTATGCTACCCCTGGCTACGCGTATACACCAGGGTGCCATCAATGAATCCAATAATAAAGGAGTGCTATACGGCTGGAATACACCGTATCAGTAAAACAAGGTACTCGACCCAAAAACATCATTTTATATCTCAAAATAGTGTAAATAAGGCTGAGTTTCAAAATCAGTTAAACATAACATGACTGAGTGTAAATCATAAGTCAACACAATGAGGAAATAGTAGTAAAAAGCCCCCAAGGGGTCTAAACAAGTCGGCACAGTGCCCTAAACATGGCTTACAACCCAAATATAACAATAGTCTTAAAACACAATTTAACATATGATTTAAAAGTAAATACGCAACTCAATAGTTGCCACGGGAAGGACCAAGTTCAAATCCACAATCAGTGAATGCCATAAACTCGTCATCTGGCAGTGCGCCACTCCAAAAATAGTGAGAAAATACAAAGTCCGGGGTTTCATACCCTCAGGAAAAAATTTGCAGTCATTACTTACCTCAAACCGGCCCAAATACTAATCCACGATGCTATTGCCTCTCGAGTCGGCTCCCGATTTCTCCGAATCTAAGCAAAAACATATTAATATCATCAATATATTCTAAAGGAACAAATCCCACTCGAAAATTATCAAATTTAATCAAAATTCCCGAAATTGGCCGAACCCGACCCCTGGGCCCACGTCTCGGAATTTTATAAAAATCATATCACAAGAATCCTCATCCTCTCCCGAGTCTACCCGTATCAAATTTTCTAAAATACGACCTCAATTTCCCATTCAAATTATCAAAAGAAATTCCCAATTTTTTCTCCCATATTTCCCCAATTTCCATATTAAATTTCTCAATTTACATGATAAAAATCAAGGCTAAATCATGAGATTAACTCAAAATTGATTGAAGAACACTTACCACAAGAATACTACTGAAAATCTCTTCCCAATCTTCCTTCTCCCGAGCTCTTTAATGGTGTTTTGAGTTATGGCCCTAAACCCTCGATTTGAACTTAAAAGTTTCTGCCCAGCTCCTTTTTCTTCATCGCGTACGTGTCACTAAGACCGCGTTCGCATAGAACAATCCAACAGGCGCCTAATTTAATTCCACGTGAACGTGGCTTCCAGCTCACAAACGCGATGCACAGCCTCCCCTAGACCCAGTCGCGAACACATAGGCCAATGGGCCTGGGGTCCTCAGACGACTCACACTCTACACGAACGCGCCAACTCCCCCGCGTTCTTGATGACCACTCTGCTCACCACATCGTGTTCGCACCACTAAGTCTACAAAAGCATAGAACAACTGGCCCCCTTCCACAAAAAAATCTATGGGAACGCGAACCCCCCTCCGCGAACGCATAGAATAAAACTCTGCAGCAAAAACACCAGCAAAACAGCCAAGTTTGAAATCCAAAAATCGATCCGTTAACCACCCGAAATTCACCCCAGGCCCTCGGGACCCCAACCAAACATAACAACACATCCCATAACCTCATTCAAACTTAGTCGAGCCTTTGAAACACCAAAAACAATGCAAAAATACCAAAATCACATCAAATTCAAACCTATGAACATTGGAATTTCTAAATTTCACCAAGGATGCCGAAACCATCCAAAACACATCCGATGGACCTGAAAATTTACACACATATCCAAAATGACATTACGAACCTAATTTTACACCGGACATCAAAACCACATTCCGAACACACTCCTAAGTCCCAAATTACCTTACGAAGCTATTCGAACCATAAAATCTACATTTCGAGGTCGTTTACCAATAAGTCAACTTCAGATTGTCTTTTTCAAGTATTGAACCAAGTTAAGAGACTAAGTATCTCATTTCCCTTCAAAAATTGCTCAAAACCCGATCCAACCAATCTAACACAACATAATGAAGTTGAACCACATATAATGAAGCAGGAACGGGGAAAACAAGGCTATTACTCTCAGAACGACCGACCGGGTCGTTACAATTTTTTAGTCCCATTGTATACCGTTCCACAATTTTCGGAGCATTTGAAAATTGTCTCTGCTTGTTGGGAGAGCTTGATTGTTAAAGTGCATCCCTGCTTGTTGGTAGAGATTTGTACTGATAAATGTCTCCACTTGTTGGTAGATCTTGATTTGTAAAGTACATCTCCGCTTTTTGGGAGAGCTTTGCACTGAAATGTAAAGTATTTTCGCTCGGGGGTGATTGATTAATTCGTAATCATGCCTAAAGCTGCACGAACAACACGTTAAATCATTCAAAGTAATAGAGAAATTAAATATAATCATGACCAAGAGATACTCTTGATTGTGAAGCTAGGTTACAACCATCGATTGGCAGAACGTTGGTGACGAGGTTTGCGATTGTCTCTTACGGCTTCCATGGTTGACGGAGTGGTGCTGCAAATTGGTTTTTATTAGCGAAGTTTGCAGTTTTCTATATACAAGGATACAGTTGGCAAACCCGACGTTCGATTTGTACAAGGCACTCTAATTGATTGAGCTGATAGTTTGCTATATACAGGACTTTGATTGGTGAAGCCGACGTGTGATTTGTACGGGATATGTCGATTGATTGAGCAGATGGTTTTCTATATGACGAGCTTAAAACACAACACAAAATTATACTCGCTAGTCGAATAGAGTAAATTATAATATCGTATCTACAGGGATTGAAGCTAAACAGTATTTATTGTAGTTTGTAGATAAATTGCTATCCAAGATGATTGGAAATTGAGGTATATTTGATTAAACTAAAATTAACTAAGAGTCAAATCTATTGACTAATGACAATCGACGCAAGTAATAAGCAAAGGAATATATCAATTGGGAGAAGATAGGGTTGATAGGATACGTGCAAGATAAATGTTGGGATTTAACTCTAGATAATTCACTTCTATTATTCACAGGCGAAATTGGACTGTTATTCTGTAAAAAAATGCACAGGCGCGCCGTATGTCACAGCGCGCCAGGCAGGGAGCTAGTGGGAATTTCTAGAGAGCTTGCAATTTGATAGGAGCAGGAAAATGTGCAGCCGCAGCGCGCCACACATCGGCCCACGCGTCGCATTTGTGGTTTATTCTAAGAGTAATTCGTTTTGCTCGCTTGATTTCCAGGCTTGGTTCTCGACCCCTGAATGAGATCCGGGCTTAATCCTTCGGGATATCACTTAGAATTAAAAGCTCTAAATCACTCTAATTCATTCTATAACATCTACATAACTCGGAATACTACACAAAATAAAACACACAATTAGTGCAAAACACTAGCGATTAAAGCTCATACTCAATTAAAGTATAGTAAATTGGAGTGAAATAGGCGACTAAAATATGTAATTATATCATACTATCACTATATACAAGACTTTGATTGGTGAAGCCGACGTTCGATTTGTACAGGTGCTCCGATTGATTGAGCAGGCGGTTTGCTATTTACAAATTTCAGTATCAATTGTCTGATTTCGAGGCACCTGCATAGAATTCAAGAGTTAGCTTTAGTTGTACTTGAAAATTTTAAGTAAAAAGCGGGGAGAGATAATCTTAGGTATGTGGTAGGTCCTTCATTTTCCCCAGTGCGGTCCCAGCGATTCTTTACTCCCTATTGACCTAGCACTCAAAGAAGGCTTCATAGTAT